>JAQFZH010003470.1:0-13789 GCA_034695485.1 Entomobrya nivalis | reverse complement strand
GGTATGTAAATTCTTTCGGAATCCGGGAACCTTGTGACTTCTTTAGGATTTTTGGTGATGGAAGTACTACGCATTTGAGAAAAATGTATTGTTAATTTCCCGAGTATTGCAAAGAACTTAGATCCCCGCTGATTTTTGTCTAAAAAACGCCTTTGGGAAATAATAGCCCAGAAATTCCAAGAAGTAAAAACAACATTGCCAAAAAAACTGATGTCATGGATTTATATGTTATTATGTTGTGCAAACATCAATATCAACTTGTTATTGTTGCTGGTTGGATATTTTAGGAGGGAAAAATAGCAAAAGGAGTTTATTACTACGCGACGCGACAAGCGAGCGACGCTGCTATGCTGTAACATTGAAAATGGCATTTCGCTTACAAACCATCACCACCACTTTAAAACGCTGCTCTCTGCTGTTACTATTGCTACTGTCCTGCTATTGGACCATTCTTTCCACTCGTTTGTTGTTGTTTAGAGACTCAGCGTCAGCTTCATACTCACTCAACTCGACGTCAGTGTTTTTAAGTTATTCACGTGGAAAAACACGAAGAACGAAAACCCACTACTCACCAACCACCAAAGCCACGTAACTACTTTGTACAAGACAAGTACTTATATCCTGGGGATTTTTTTTAGTATATAAAGTTAACTTGTAAAACTACACTCTAACTTTTTCAGCTTGAAAATGTTTTCTTTTTTTCCTTATCAAAATTATCTACACTCTGTGGCATGGCAATAATGATGGTTAGTTATGTAGTATGTTATGTTATGTATTATTCCATGCCATGGTCTGATGATGGTACAAAATAAACACTTCATTTTCATTATAACTCTACTTTTTCATGTTGATGACTGGAGGATCATAGGAAAAGGCAAGCAAACAAAAAAGGTATATGGCAATGAAAAATCGTGCCGTAGCCATGCTACTCGGTATTTGTAAAAAAAATTATGACTTTGAATGACTGAAAAAACGTTTGTTTCCATATTGCTTATCTTATATACTTTTTATAATATGTGAACATTTTCTTTTGTCGTTTTTTTTTCTTTTTGTAGAAAATGACAAATATATTTTTAGTGTAAAAGCATAGCTTTTGTTAAATACTGGTAAAGTGGTAAAACGTTCTGTTTACGTCGCCGCGTCATAGCGTCACGTCGTCATTCAATCGTACCGAGTACTCGTACGATTTTACATATTTGAGTTTTTGAGCAAAATTAAATGTTATACAATAAAATGTTACATAATCAATGGGACAGAGGGGGAATGTGATGTGATGACTTTTTGGATGAGATTTGGATCTATTCAAATGACAGATAAACTTTCACATGCGACCATGTGACGTACAGCGTGACATGTCATACCAATTATTTTTATTCCATAAATAGCAATGACATTGGAATTTGGGTACGTTTTGCACATAATAAAATTGAGGATAAGTGTTGAGTAATTTCTTTTCCAGAAATATCGCTGGATTAGTCACTCTATAAACATTGCATAATACAAATTTCACGGAGAGAATAACCTTTATGATTATACTTATGAATATATTACCTAAATAAGTAAATTTTTACTATTCCAAAATATAATATGCAACAATTTGTTAACTACGTATGCAATGTGTATACTACGCATGTGTACTTAAGTACGTCACAATTTTCAGAAACTGAAAGTCACCTATTGTTGCTTATTACGTTTTCAAGAAATTCTTCTTAAATTAGAAACTGGCAAATGTCAATATCCCTATTTTTAACGTCGCTCTCTCCCTATCTCTCTCTCTTTTTCAATAACTTGCATTGCGTTGTGTTGTGACGCTTATTAAGCTTTTCCGGATCTCATCATGAATTGTTATTTTTATGCATTTGAGCATATTTTACTTTTACTGCGTTAAAAGGCGAAACTAAACTGACACTTTAATACTTATACTGATGTGATAATACACATCACACATCACACATCACACATCACACAGCCATACCATTGACATTCACATTGCTAAACTACTGCTGCTTTAACAGAATGATGTAAAAAAAATAAACATTTTTTTATTATCATTTGGCGTGAAGATGTTGATGGGATACGCGATAATATATTACTTCCTTTCTATTCTGTTGTTACACAAGAAATACAAGGACTTTAATGGCTGTTCAAACATTTTTTTTATGTATTACGTATGAGTAAGTCAATACTCCTTTCATGCTGTATCCAATGGAATTTTAAATACCATTTAAAAACATTTTTTTGCAAGAAATAAGCCCACTGAGAATAAAGAGCATGTCAAATTAATGGATGTAGTATAAATATGCCGAATCATCATCACCAACAAAATAAAAGCAAACGAAAATGTTAAACAAGTACTTGTGCAGATCCTGGATGATGTTACAAGTTACATGCCCATTAATTTTTTGAGTATGTGCATTAAATCAAATTCATAAACTGCATTGGAATTTGGAATGCTCAGCTTAAAATGACGTCGGTCTCTCATTCGATTCATCATTGAGATATATGATAACAACGCAACGCATAGTACTATTTATAATATAATTTTTGCGCTACTTCTATACAACATACCTGTTGAGTTGACTAACTAACGATGGGAGTCCATTTTTTATGTATTACTTATTGACCTGCTGATGCTCTGGAACATGTGTGCAAAAATGAACTGATTATTAGGTTGATATTTATTTTTTTCAGCGTGAATTTATTTGCCTTGAACTGTTTATTAAGTTCATTGGAGTGACCTTGCTACAAATTTGAGGACTCATTGACAATTGTGTATTTTTGCTTGGAGATCAATAAACGATAAACATACTAAGCCATAAATAATACAGTGTTATTTTTTTAAATTAATTGATAAGTACTTAACTTAAAAATATGGGTAGGCAACATACATGCACGTAAACCTTACTCTCTATATTCATTGTTGTGTTAATAGCTGGGTTCATGTTTACTTTGTTCTCAAAATATACTGTACTGTACATCATACAATGTAGACTAGCACATTTTTTTCCAGTGGAAAACTCTATAAAACATTTTGATATCATGTTATGTTGTTTTGACGTTACGACTCTTGTGATCTCGGTCAACCCACGCGTTATGCCATGCCATGCCATATTCCATGACAATGAAAAAAATATTCTCATTTTTTTTTATTCTGGCTTGATACTTGATATACTCTAACCGTAACAGTTAGCCACTGTTTTTTCTCTTGTATATTTCAGTCAATAAAAATAATGTTGTTTGTCAACAAAACCATGAAATTCGCCATCGCCACCCTACACCCGACCCTTCAGCTATTGATTTTTTTTAGCTCGAGTTTAGCAATTAGCTTGGAGTTGCATATAAAGTGTATATGGAGTATACTGAACTGAGATAATAAAAAATACACAAAGTAATGTAACCATTTATACAATAACAAAATGTTTAAAAAATCAATGCTGATATTTATTTACTGGATTGGACATATTTAAATATGCATGTACTTATCGACCATTATCGTAACAAAATATTGCTTGTTTTTTATGTATGCATTTATTTACAACATAGTTTGTTGAGTCAACTCTGTGTATTTTTTTATGTTCTATTCAGGACGGACGGAGAACTGTGTGACCCCATTCATTGCATTTGCTGAGAAAAAAAACTCATTAACTGAAAATTATATATTTTTTGTTTATTGGGGGGAAAGGACGTTAATTACTGTAAAACATTTCCTTTCACTAATCACGTGTTTCAGTGAACCATGTATGTTTGCATAGAGAAGAGAAGAAGAACATTTCGCATCTTTTTTTATCCTTTTTATTCTTCTCAAATAAAGAAGTATTTGTACGTGATGTAAAGAAGGGGTGGACTACCGCTTTCTAATTAAATATTTTGCACAACTTTTTTCAACACTTTTTCTTAAAACTCTTTAATTACGATAACCTTTTGTTTGGGTAGCTGTCCATATTGAATATAAGTGATAAGGTCTAAATAAGGTACTTATTCAATTCAGCAGACATTGGATTGGGTCAAGTTAATTTACGCATTATCATATGGACATGGACAGACAGACAAGCAATATCGACATTTTTTTTGCAGGCAGAGATAAATGATTTGGTGTATAGCAATAGTAGCGGTTTTGAATTGAACGGGTATACTTTTGAAAATAATAGACTTGTGGCTCTGGCTCTGTTCATGCATGCAAGATGGAATGAGAGATGACGCAAATGGAAACAATTCTTGGTTCATTCTACTGTCGGTTCATCTCGTCCACCCACACACACGCGATAGGATAGGCATAGGGCAGGCAAGTCAAATTGAAAAAGATTGAATGACCTGTGAATGAGCTCTTTTATGAATCGAAGCAGAAGAGTTAGTCAAGTCAGCATTAAATTAAATTGATAGTCGACTCGCACTACTTAAATATAATGATTAAGGTAATGATACTATTCTCATTAAAGTGTGCTTACAATTTATATTTTTTCAACATAAATGTCAGTATCTCTCGGCTGTTTGGTGCGCTTTCTAAGTACATTCATTTCATAATTTTCAACTGAAAGTTTAATTTTCTCGATTTAAAAAAATGTATTTTTAATTTTGTAATTTGTAATGCGTTAAAAATATGTCATGTGTCAATAATTGACAAAAGATGACATCAAAAGCTGTTATTTTAAGTATTTAAAAAATCTCAATACATTTATTATCCCAAACTGACAACTTGGATGAATGAGTAAATGTCACGTGCGTGGAAACAGCGCATCACCATCACCATTACCAAAAATACGCATTTAGATTTTAAAGGTTAGCGACTCCAACTCCAACAGCTTGTTCAGGGTGCAGCGTAGGCTTCCCACTTCTTTAACGTTTTCTACATAAGCAGCTTGGAAATAAGACGCTGCGACGCTGCTGGTGCAGTGCACTACATTCGCAAAAGTAAAGAAGTAGAGAGGATCTTCAACTAGGCACATGGCACATGTATGACACGTCAGTAATGATATGAAAATCAAATCTCATCTACTTAAATTAGCTAACCAGAACTTGGAAGCGTGTACATATTTATGTATAGCAAGTTTGCAAATAAAAATCCTCATGATATTTTTTTAACAGATCTGATCTGAAGATACACACTAGAGCCAGAGAGCAGGTGGGTATAATATGAGGGTATCGATCTTGCTGTACTTTGAGATTACAAAATTGTAAACATGTCCCTCTCTCTTTCAACCAGTCTGTTATAGTCTTGGTGATTTGATTTCTAGTGAGATCACGGATTCTACTCATGATTTCGATTTTCAATCTCATTTCATCGGTTATTTCGTTTTTTTTTGCGAAGGCGAAAGGATCATGACAACTGAGTGAGCAGTGAGTATGGAGTACAAAGTTTGGGAATGGTTTAGTTTAAAAAGAAAAGTATGCAGACAAAGCAAAAAATGTGTACTTTACTGTAATCTGCATCTGCAATCTGCATGTGGCTCAATGTACAATGTACACCCATATCACCAAACTGTTAAAAAGAAACGATGTTCAAAAGTCAAGTCAGTCGTGTTGAGTATTTCCTTTTGTATGGCATGCTTTTAAAAATGAATGTGTTTGGAAGACTTTTTTTTAGAACAGCAAGAAAGCAGATTGCCGTTGGCAGTTGGTTTGGTGCTGATGCTGCCGCTGTGAAGTGCAATGTACAAAGGTTAGGACAACTGCATAAAACTGGTGCCATGCTGCACCGCATCATTATAACACTTTACACGAGTGCATATATATGTCTTGTAATTCACAAGTAGATTTTTTTTGTAAAGTGATTGTATAAACACACGTTTTATGAATGTCAAAAAGTTAAGAATCTCTGTGAAAGGAGAAAACTAATCACGTGATTTTTTTTAAAGTTTAGCAGCTAGCTATATTTAATTTGTATATATTATCCTTTCCAAAAAATACAAATATACAGACTGGCACTGGACTGCACACCTGTTTAATTTCAATGTGTGACATGACATCATAAACAAATGTAAAAAAAACTTAAGCTTGATGAATGATTGATAAAAGAAGCCTGTTTATATATTTGGAAGATGAGCGAGCGAATGAATATTGCATCATTTATTTGCATGCAATATTAAAAAATGAACTTTAAACTTGAATTTTTAGTAAAAAAAATGAATCATTCTAGCAAAATTATTGGAATGATAAAAACATGTTGCGTTGTCATTAATAAATTAATAATTAAGATACTAAGGGGAAAATAACAACCATAAAATAAAATTATTCTTTTTTTTAGAAGGATTGCTTTCAATTTCTGTAAAAAAAATCTCAGATATGTTAAATCAAATAAATACAAAAATATATTGTGAAAGCCTAATTATTATTTTTTAAATAGGACAAATTTTTAGACAAATTATGTATGTCTGTTAAATGTCAAAGTCATAAAAATTCCATTATTTTCAACTTTCTCCTTAACTTTCATACCGACACCTAAATAACCAAAAAAAAACCTAAAAGAATAAAACCTTTTTGTTTCATTGACATGTCAAAACTATTCACCTTGAAACGGTTTTTAACTTAAATTACATTTTTTTTTGTACATCTCTCCTTATTCTTTTTTTGCACACATGTCTTTTTAAAAAATTCGCATTTGTACATCCACATGTCCACATGCACATTATGCACACACTTAAAAGAAATCAATATATGGGACTAATGACCTTTTGCAAAAAAAATATGTATAGTGAGTGAAGAAACAAAATATGTAATCCCACTACTACCACCACTACTTCTCATACAGTACACCAAGCGATTTCATCATATCGTCATCATCATATCACATCAATAGAACGTTCCCAACAACATTATTTTCAGCGTACTCTCTCTCTCATCAAGCGCATGAGTAAAAGCAAGAGTAAACACTAGAAAGAAGTAGAAAATAGAACTGTTTTTTTTTGTATATGGACTGGACTACGATGCGACTCCCACTTTAAAAAAATACCACATGAGCTTGTCTTCAGTCTTGTGTGTGGTGTGGATTGTGGATATATTGGAAAATGGCAAAACTTCTGTTGTGTACTTCTGTTATGTTATGAAGCATTGAAGTATAAATGAAATGCTGTTAGTGTTTTGTGAGGGTATCATCAGAGTTTAATGCAGTTTGTCCTCCATCAAGAGTCAAGGTCTTTGCAAAAAAATAACATAAGTAGCGAAAAAAAACATCAGTTGATATTGCCCACATTCACTACATGTATATAATGTACAACATGCTTGCTAACTTTTTACCAATACATTTTGCGAATTGCAAAAAAAATTACAATTAGTGCAAAAAAATTATTATAAATGTATGTATTTTTTTTAAATGAATCACTTTTTCAGATCATCATTTTATCCTTGCTTTCAGTATTTCAGCCATATGGACTCGACTCATGTATGGATGACCAAGCATGAAAAAAAATCATCATCACATTACCATTTTTTTACCACACGGCCGTCGTCATCATAAAAAAAGAAGAAATCAATGTAATGATTTGTTTTATGGAACATATGGTGGTGGTGGTGCTAGTGCAAAGGTTTTACAGAGAGAATAAATGGAATTCTCTGTTTTTTTCTCCTCTTTACTCAAAACAATTTGAATATTATTTCACTTGAAGGAGTTTTTTTTTCAGTTCTGGGAAATGAATGCAAACTTGCTCTTTCATATTTATTGGTAAACTTATCATAATCATTATACAAAATACACATAATACAACATGTATGTATAATGTTAATGTATATAAAAAAATAAATAGAGTAAAAAAAATTGCTAGGGGAAAAAAGATGATGATGCTGCATGTTGAATGTTGCATATAAAAATTCTTATCGCAATCTTCTCTTTTTTCCCATTTCACAGTCCATACACTAAACTAAACTACTCACCGAGGTTATTACAGTGGTAATTTGCAATATAATTTAAAATATTCATGTGATCTTCTTTCATAAAAAAATTTGACATGTGTGAATTTATAAAAATAAGGACATGGAAAATGAATGAAAAAATGAGCCACTCTGTGCAAAAAAATGTTATTCTGGCAATATGTGCGATAACATAATTTGTTTTAGACTTTTCCATTCAGTTTCTTTATTTTTTTTATGTCATGTTCATGTATGTCATACACGAGTTATTCATCATATCAGTAAAAAGAGTAAGTCAAGTAGGTATACTCTAATGTACCGCAAAAAGTTAACATTTTATATAGCACGACTTCCTTTAGTTTTTTTTTGGAAAAAAGCATCCGTTTCCTTTGTTGACGTAAGTAATATTGCATCTTATCTTCTTTTTCTGCAGTTATATTTTTGGCTTTGGCATTTTATTGCAAACCAGAAGACCACACCTCCCATTTTTATTCGTCTACCTTTGCGCCCCCCGTTCATTCCTTCCTTAAAAAAATCTATTTATTGTTTTGTTTTTTCTGCCATTATTGCATTCCTAATGATTTGGATTATCTAAAGAAAAATCCATAATCCATTAGCCATAGCAAACACGCAAATATGTTATGTCGACATATAACCACCTACTTCTCTCCATTCATTCATGGAATTAATTTTTCACAAGAATATCTAGGTAGTATGTCAACTACACTAATGGTATTGTCATTCATGTTATATCACTAAAAACGGATGTATTTTTTTCCCTTGTTTTTTTATGAATCGTAGGTAGTTAGGTTATTGCTACGTGCTTTATAGGTATTAAAATTCATCCGTTCATCCTTTTCCACCTCTTCTCTCTGCCTGTTTTTAGGTCTAGACCACTTTACTACACAGATAGCATGTATACGAGAGAAAAAATACAGTGGAGAAAGTTGTGCTAGTCCAAACGTCCATGAAATGAAACAAAACAGGAAAAATATGCTGTCAACATAGAAGCATGAGAGAGGGGCACATGAGTACATCACACCACCAACCAACCCAAGCCACCACCTCCACTTTTTTTTCTTGGTAGCTACACGTGCTAGCAAAAATATTTTGGCAAGAGAAGGAACAAGGCACTAGGCACACTTTACGTAAACGTAGTACAGCAAGAAGAGTGCTTCAACCGTTCAACCAAACACAAAAATAAAATACATAATAGTTTTTAATAGAAAGTATATTAGGTATAGTTGTGTATTAGGTAAGGAAGGAATTTACAATGTACCCTTCCACCCGAGTGCAGAGAGTGCTGCCCCTTTTTTTCGCAATGACGTAGGAACGTAGTACTTTTTGTGCACATGGTCAAAGAAGAAGTAGAATACTTTGCAATGCAATGCTAGGCTTAGGCTCTCATTTTAGCAGCAGAGCACACACTACTCTTTTATGGTTTGTCGTAGAGTAGTGTTTTTGTAGGAAAGACACAGAAAGTCACCCCATTCCATTATGTCAAGGTCACGAACAAGTCACACGCTGCCTTGTTATTGTTGCCAGAGAGAATAGTAGATAAAATAATGTGTTATGTGTATGTATACAGTATATACACTGTTGTGTAACTGTAATACATATAAAAAAGATTATATGAATGTGTGTACTAGTAAAATGCAAAAGCAAAGGCATCGCATCGATGAGAAAACAGGAAACCACATAGTTTCTCATGTGGACTTTATTCAATTTTTGTTGTATTTACCGCTGTTTTTCAAGGACACACCACTACCACCACCACCACTCATTTTATCATACTTTATTCAATCGGGGGAGATTTGCAGAAGAAAAATATTAAAATGGAAAAAGTGTCAAATAAAAAGGTTTACGGGAGAGAGAGTACTAAATTTGCATAATAAAACCTGACATGACATGACATGAAATATAGCGAATTTATAGTCATTATAGCGAAATTTAATGGAGGAAAATATAATCTGTCATTGTTATGATTTTGAATGGAATTTTTTAGAGTAATAAAAAAAAAGACTTGATTATAAACAATAAAAATATGAACACTAAAATTGAAACCAAACCAATAAAGATGGGAGAGTGATTATTCCAAATTTATATTTTTTGTGATGTTTAATGCCTAGTACTCATGCTCATGTTCTACAATGACATACTATTATATGGGTAATAAACAATGGTACCATTAATACTCAAAAAAGAGATTAAAGATTGGTAAGACACGTATGACATGGAAAATGGCAATAGGGAATTTTTTACGTAAGCAATGTGAATGGTAATTACCAAACTTACATAAAAGCAGTAAAAAGTACACACACCAGTAAATTAACTAATTTTTCTAAACCAAACCACAACTTTGCAAGGCATTTTTTTGTTATCAATTTTTTTGGTTATAAGACTCTCTCGAGAGAGAGATTTTAATTGCTTCCTATTTTGTTTCTTTTGATGCATTCATATGACATTGGGATAATAAAAAAATGAAGGATTTGTTTGTAACTTGAAGAATTACTGATTATCTTTCACAAATATCCACATTTACTGAAAGTTGTGCAGTATGCAACTGCAGTAAGTATGTATACTGTACAGTATGAGTGCATTAAAATTATACCCTCTTTCATTTCTTCACCACTAAGCTACATTGCATATGATTGATTAATAAAATGTGATGAATCAAATGCAGAACATAAGATTGATCATTGAGCACGTGACATGAACATGATCAGTGTTTTCTCTGAGGCATGATAAAAAAATCATAATAACATTCATTGAGTGAACTGAAAATAAACAAAATATTGCGTCCATATGTAATATAAATAGTAAAAGTAAAGTTAAAACAGATGACAACGCAACGCAACATTAAATTATTTTTTGCTTGTGCATGATATCATATGATGACCAAACTAATATTTATGGCCATTGTCTAAAAGATTTTATTTGCACGATGACGATAAAAATGCTTTATCTTTCTTTTGTAAATACTTTATTGCGTATTGAAGCAATTTTTTTGGGGTTTAGATTTGGAAACGCGCTCAATTCATTCAAGTTAATATTTAGAATAGAAGAATAAACTGTTAAAATATTGATTATAATTTTACAGAGAAAAAAAAATATGCGTACATCAGCAATTTTTTTTGTAAATATGCCATGCAAAATAAATTAAATTTTTTATACTCACCTTGGGAGAGATCAGCTAGTGCACTGCACCTGACCGTCACTGGCCACGTGCGTGCAAAGTGTGACAATTCTTTGTTTGCAAAAATAAAGTGTTTGCACGTAAAAAATAATGAGGTAAACTGTTTAACAGTCCGAAATCCAGTGGCAAGTTGAATGGATGATTTTAGTTTATTCTTATCGATAAATTAATTGGAATGTTTAATAATTTAGTACACGTATTGAATGCTGAACGTTTAAAAAAAATCTTTCGTGTAGTTTATAAAGTTGTTAAGATTTTTTCGATAAAGTTTTTCTTTCTTTCTTATAAATTATTATTTTGTCCTCTTCCTAAATCCCAAAAATTCAGTTTTTACGTTATAAAACTAACAGTATATTTTTTGATGGCACTGTCACTCTCTTGTATATTCTCTATTTTGTCTTTAGACAAACATACATAAACCATATATGTCATATTTACTTAAACACGGGGAGATATGATACTTTTAAGAAAATTCACTTTGTTGAATTGACTATACAACTCTTTTTTTCTCACACCAAAAATAATGATATATATAATCCAACAAACAGTTACACATAAAATATTTATTTCTTGGTATTCCAATATTCTTTTTTTTCTGTCTGTCTGCCTTGCCTTGTTCTGTTCTATATTCTGTATACCAGATTAGAAGAGAATGATTAGATTATGATAATATTGATTACAAGCTTCAGTTGCTGTCTGAAACAAGGACCATTTGTTCTTCACATCTCATTGTCACTTTAACCATTTAACCTTTAACGCGTTTATTGTGTATAAATTTTCCTGCTATATTTAGCAAAAGAACGACAAACAATGGAAATAAATGTGGTTGATGATAGTAAGCTTGATGATCTGATCCTGATCTGATCACACAACAATGTTTTCACTTTGTTCACATTATCATTGTAATTCCTCAAAAAAAATGTATTTTTTTCCAGCAGCAAGGCTATATATATCGCTCTCGCTCACACAATGCATAAAAATAAAAACAAATCTATAAATTGCTATTTTGTATCGTATCACGAACGAAAAAACGTAAAGAATTTTTGTGTTTGTCTGGCTGGTTTTTGGTTTTGATATATAAATATATATATATACTCGACTCGTGTAACAATAAAAAGTGATCACGACGATGATGATGATGAAATCTCGATCTTGATGCTCCTCATGAAAATAACCAGAAACTCACTTCACTGCTGTTTCTAATGCAATGATCATGATGACTGAATGAGAGCAAGCAGCAGATGGATAAAATCCTCTCATTTGTTCGTACAACCGTACACCAAGTCAAGTTAGTCAACTTGTTATGTTATAAAACATGTAGGTAATCTAATATGTAGCAATGTATGTTATGTTATATATTTTTTTCCACACTAACTTGTTATAATATAACTGACGATAGTAAAATATATATATATATTGATGGGGGATTCATTTGAGGTTGGTGATGATGATCATCATCGTCATCATCATGTCTGGCTCTGTGAAAAAACGATATCCTGCTCTGCACTAAATATTATGCTTTTATGCCAGAAGAGCAAAATCCAATACGAAAACCACTAAACACAGCAGTTTGTTTTGTCGCTGGTTTCTTTTATTTACTAACTTTACTGGGCTAATGATTTTAATGGTTGATGATAATAAAAATGTGAAGATGCTGTTTTTTTTATTGTAAAGACACCTATCCTTGCAATAAATAGCATTCGTATTATCCTGATCGTACTAAAAAAAATTATAGTCACTGCACACGACACACTAAAAAGTTCTCCTCTGGATTGCAATGCATAACATTTATATATAAAAATTGTTATTCATCATTTTATTTCTCAAGCTAAACATTCCATTCCACTGGTGACTGGTTATCAATGCACACAGTGTTTTTTTCTTCTTCTGTCTCCTTCCAGCAAAATAACCAGACGACGACACACTGCAGACTACATACAGTGAGCAGTAAAATATATTTACTAAAAAAAATGCTTTAATATTATGAACAATGATTATGTTAGGTTACATGTGTAACAATTTTTTTTAAAATACTTTGTTCTTCAAGTCAAAAGAGCGAAAAAGTGTTTGCGCACATTAAACGAATTCTTTTTTTAATGTTTGTCTTATTCAAAAAACTCATGGAATGGATCACTCACACTCTTGTTCATATTCCTTTGCAATTTTGTACACACAAAAAAAATGTGTCTCATGAGCAGACATGAAGAAAAAATATTCATTTAGATCGGATATATATTTTATTCACAAAATTTACTTTGTTTTTTGTAATGTAATTAAGCTAACCAATATAACTGAGCCTTTTAGTTTTTTAAAGGAATTCTCTTGGCTTCCTTGTTTACTTTGCTTGCAAAAATAGACAAGCTTAAAAAAAAGCATGGAAAAGAGAATATCTCTAGTTTGTTTGTCTGTATGTTTGTTTCATATACACACGAGTGAATTAAAGCTGTACAATATTCTTGTTTTTATGAACTTGATTTGGTTTTTCTTTTGAAAGAGGAGTCCAAAGATATTTTTTTCTTACTCACGAAACGAACGAAGAACCAACACAAAACTGAAACTCAACTGGTGAATTCGTGTGTTGTGTGTGTGGTAGTGGTAGTGGTGATGATGGCGTGGATTTTTGTGGATGAATTGAATCTTGCAAAGTTATTTTCTGCACTGCACTTTACCTGCTGCTCGCACTGTTGTTTTTCTGCAAAGCTGCTAGAAATACTACTATACATCGCGCAGCGTGTTGTTGTAGTAACTTTTTTT
>JAQFZH010003469.1:0-13789 GCA_034695485.1 Entomobrya nivalis | reverse complement strand
CGACATGACAGGAATTGGTCACAAAAATTAAAGTAGTTTCCTCTGACCAAACGTAAAAATAAACAATTCCTTTAAAAGCATTTTCAGACGATAATACATTTTTAAACTATAAAATTCTGCTGGTCGGAATTTTAAAAGTGATTTGCTGTGTTTGTAATATGATAAGCTGTCTGTTAAAAAGTGTAAAGTTATTTTTTATAAGTTGTACATTGTACTAAATCCGACGCAACACAAAATAGAGCTCGATTTTGATTAATTTTCCATGTAATAAAGTTACGGTAAAAATCATGACATATCAGTATTCAAATCCGCGTGCTTCAGCTATCATCCCCACTGATGATATTGCCACAGTTCATTTTCGGAGGAACTCAAGAAGACTCAGTGATTTGAGGGCTCAGGAGCTCTCGATGAGTAATCAACGCCTTTTGGAATCAGTAAAGCCAGACGATTTCAAAGACGAGGTAAATTGTGTTTATGAAATTGAATACCTATATATCATATCTAGTCGACTGCTCACTCATGCATACATAAATATAAATCATGGACATGGACATTAAGTGGCACTCAGTCCAGCCTCTTTGCCAAAATAAAATGGTAATGCAAAAAGAAATCCAATAAATTTTACTTTGAAGTCGGAGAAAGGGCTAGGTCGTCTAGCCAAGCCCTAGATCGTTAGACACGTGTAGCATGATTACGATTAATCAATTTCCACTTAACATCATGTCTGCCTGCAAGACTGTCTCAATACTTTGCAAAAACAAAAGGCATAAAGCAACAGTTTTAATAAAACATTTACTCATGCACAAAAATCGTGTATTGCATCATTGCATGTCATATGCGTCATTTTTCTTGTCACATTGCTGATGTGATTATAATTAGACGAGTTTTGGGACGTGATATGAAAACGAAACTAGCAAATACATGTCTGGTCAAGTAGAAAACAAAGTAAACTAGTAGCAATATAACGTAAAGTAGCGACAAGCTCATTTGAGGATAAGTCACGCTTGAATCCTGTAAAAGGCTAACCGATTTATGTTGTATAAAAGTTACAATTGTAACCGAAATTGTTTTGACCTCTAAGGCCAGGATGTTGACATTTATGTTGAAAATCGGCAGAATTTTTGCCCTGGCCCAAGTCAAGTCTAAATGAAATCAAGTGAACTTGTCAACTACTAAACACTAAAGTTACTACTAGGCTGACAGATGTGATCGCGTGCGCGTAATCGGTGGGTGGTTGTACTTCCAATTTATCAAACTTAGTGTTATACAGTAAACCGTCATCAAGATGAACTTGAACCATGAAAATCCCTCACGCTTTACCCTTTTTACCTGGAAACACTCATTTTTTAACATCTAATTGTATGCGTACGCTACCTTTTACTGTTACACTTTTGTGAACACGTTTTAGTTTCACGTGTAATTTCCGCTACGCTGCATCATGCTTGCTTTGCTGCAGCATTACAAATTCACAAAGGTTGTAGAATAAACACTTCAAATTTATCATGAATGGGTGGAATTTTCAACGAAATGAAAAATGTTTTGCTAAATCTTTTAGCACAAGATTTTTGCTTGGATAAACAAATACCAAAAATAAAAATTTCACGTAGAGATAAATAATGGCTAAATGATTTTAACGTAGGCTTGATTTGACAGTAATGTGTGGAGCCAGCAGCCAGTTTGACACTGGTGGCTGGCTCTGGACGTTACAATAATTTGTTTTCTTTAGATAGGTACTCATCCTGCTTTCCTGCTTAAACCATACAAAGTACGAAATAAAAATCAACTTTGTTCGTTACATGTAACAAGTTTTTTTTTTCGATTTTATATCCGTTCACATGTATGTACATTGTATGTGCATTATAAAGTAAACTTTTTATACAGAATGCTTTCCGGCAATAAAAACTCCTACTCCTCATGGTCCCATGAAAATGTCCGAAATTGACCATAAACATTTGTTTCTCTTTAAAACATTGGCCATAATATATATCAATACAATATGCATGTATAGTTTTTAGTTGGAAGGGAAATGTACACTGTAAACATGCGCGGTTGTTCGACTTTATCTTCATCGATCTACAATGTAATGAAATTAAGTTGCAATTTTGGTGTACATTTTTTTATTTCGTCAATGAGTACTAGTTGCTGCTACTGCTACAGTTGTTAATAACCGTGCGTCGTGGTTTTAGTTGTGGTCACTACTACTGATCAAATTGAAATCACGAAGCCTACGCTGTTTACATATTTCTGTAGTAAATACTGAGGTTCCTTTATGGATTTTCTTTGTTGCTAACTCAGAAGTAATATTTTTGCTGTGATATACAATTTAGCATATTTAGAACCGGTCAAGGTTGTTTTTTGCTAGTTGATATATAAAATAGTAATATAAATACATATATTTAGGTTCAAATAGCCTCAAAAAATTGATGTTCATCAGTCTTTTTGCATTGTGGTTAATTTAAACAAGAACTATTTTTAAACCGAGAGTTTAGAGGACCTTTGGGAGCAAAATTATTTGTGTTTTTTGAAAAGAAGCTAGGGAAATAATTTTATTTGCATCTAGAGCTATCAGATAACAAATCACATAACACAATGAAAATAAAAAGGCCTTTGTCTAGTGAACATGTAATTCGAGAAGTAGAGTTGAAGTCATTGATGGAAACAGATTCAGAAAAAGTACAAAAAATTCTATAAAATAATATTTATCAAATATCAACATTAGTAAATTTTCAACTATCATTGGGAAGTGAAAACTAATGAGGTATGAGTGAAAATAGAAATTTTGTATTTTGAAATTTAGCCTGAGAGCAATGACGACTCGGAATACATCACAAAAGAGGAATACTACTCCCCAGAAGGAACATGGGGCTGGGTTATCGTTTTTGCGGCTTTTGGTACAAATTTCATTGTGGATGGGATCAGTTTAAGTTACAGTGTGTTGACAGAGACGCTGACAGAAGCAAAAAATTTGACGGATGCGAATGGAACCGTTACCGGAAGTTCAACAAGTTCCATAAGTATTACCGAATACAATACCATTGGTAGCATTCTTCTTGCTGTGACTTTGATTATGGGTAAGTGTACAAATTTAAAAAGAAAGTTTTGTCGAGAATTGGAAACCTACCATACTAATGTGTTCTTGTCGTTCCATATAAAGGACCTGTGGCGTCCCTGATTGTTGAAAAGTTCCTTGGATTCCGTAAAACTGCCATGTGTGGATCTGTGATAGCTACAATTGGAGTGTTCTCATCTTGGCTACTTTCGCCAAATGAACCAAACTTTTGGGCGTTTCTAGTGGGATTCGGAGTTCTAACGGGAATAGGATTTGGAATACTATTTACGGTGTCTGTTGTCATTGTTGGTCTTTATTTTGATAAAAACAGGGCCCTTGCAACTGGAATCACTGTGGCCGGTACCGGTGTTGGTGTTCTAGTTTTGGGACCTGTAATGAATCTAGTTTTGCAGAGATTTGAGTGGCAAGGTGCAGTTATATTTCAAGGTATACTTTGTGCAACATCGTTTTTCCTGGGAGCTTTATACAGAGAAGTACCTAAAAGAGGTATGGACAAGATCAAGATCAAAAGATATACACGAAAAAGTTGTTGCTATTCTTGAAAAGTTTCATAGTGCCCCTTTTTATGTAAAGCTGTAAAGGTAAGGAAATCTGAGATGCTGAAATCTACTGGAGCTGATATGCCAGCAATGACGCAGCTGAAAGAGTTGTTATGCTCTCCATCTTATTTGTTCGCTGCGTTGTCTGGATCGTTTCTCATGATGGGGTATTTTGCACCATTTGGTTTTCTTGTCGGTAATTTTTTAAGTCTACTATTCTACATCTTAACAACCCATGTCTTACCCAATCTACGTCGCCAATAATACACCATCTTAGTCTTTTCTACTAACGGAAAATTAATTTAACTTTCCATAAATTAATTAATTTAGACAGCGCAGCTGAATACATCGAAAAAGATGACGCCGTTTTTCTGCTGACATATCTGGGAATTGCAAATGCCGTTGGTCGTGTATTTTTCGGCTTTCTTGCAAACAAAATAGGTCGTTCATTGCACATTTCCAACATCGCTTTAACCGCAGGTGGACTGGTTACCATTTTGTATCCATTTGCTAACACACATTACTGGTTGATTTTGTGTAGCGTGGTTTTTGGAATATATGCTGGTTAGTCATTGAACAAAATAAGCTAAACATTATTTAATTTCTAGCCAGAATCATGAATTGCGTATTATATTTACACATTTTAGCTGTCTTTGCATCACTGAGATCAATAGTGATTATGAATATCGTTGGAGAGGCCAAGTTTAATGTTGCATTTGGCCTTTCACTACTATTTATGGGTGTTGCTACACTATTCAGCAATTCATTCGGAGGTAAATAAACCCAAATTAAAAGTTAAATTATTAAATATTACGTGATATCTAAACAAGCTCATATTTGATTTGTTTATATAAATCTGTTATGTATACCTTTTCAATAGGTTACCTGAAAGACATTACCGAAAACTACGATATGTCTTTTTATGTTGCTGGAGGCTTCATAATCTTATCGGCCGTGGTATGTTATCCTTTGCCATGCATCATTCGTTATGAGAATGGTAAGAAAGAGGAGACTTTCACAGAAAAGCAACAGAGAAAATCACTTGTTGATATTCATGTCAGTAATTAAAATTTACTTAACCCAAAGGAATGGGAAAATGGAATGATTTGTTTAGTTTGGTTATGCTCTCATTAAACCTGAATGTGTGATTGATTAATAAAAATATTATTTTTTGATGTTTGAGAAATAAAGTAACTTTAAAGGTTGTTGTTCGTAAAAGTAAGAGAAACAATTTATGGGGCATTATATTTATTTACTTACCTTTGCATTTTATCTTGTGTATGCTTTGATAGATAATAAAATTGAACTTTGGTATTATTCTATAACCACCCAAATTTATACATGGCCAGCTTCTCATGTGGTTATAAAATTCATTAACCTGCTGCGTGCATGTGAAAATTGAAAGATTTTTTTGATCAAATTGTTTGCAGTCAACGAAGAAATGAGATTAAACAAGCTGTGGTAGAAGATTAGATAAGCTATATAAAGATTTTTATTCAATCATGCAACTCAACTAAACCCTAAATTGAGTTGCACAGATTTAATGGTGCCTTAAGCAAGTAAATGTTAGTTCAGTTCAATTACTATTTATATGATGCCCCTGTTTTATCAAATATGACTTATGACATGTTGTAGTATTACATAGAGATGAAGTTCAAGGGCATGAAAGGTAGCTGTTCGTACGAGCATTTATGCTTGCAAATTGCGAAGTTAATCACTGGGAATGAACTTGCAAAGCTAAAGGTGACGATGTAATTTAAAATGCTAGACGATTAAAAATAATCTGCAACGGAGTACATCCATATTTCAAAATGTATTATGTCATATCGCTTCACTGTTGATATATGAGTATTACATGTTACACAGCACGGCACGGGGAGTTAATAGGCATATAAAAGGACATTATCTAACTTTATATCGAAGAAAATGTATGAGCTACATAATATTAAAAATAAAAATGAATTAAATCTTGCTGTGCACATGACATGATGAAATGAGCATTTTAATCAAAAATAATTTTACATAAAAATGATGATCTGCGTATGTTCAAACGAGCTTTTCCGTTTGGAACTCGAAGTGAATAGTTGTGGGATTAATTGAATTGATCTGCTGGTTCAGATAAAATTAATATTTTTAAATCATGAAATTCTTCTTAACATTGGCCCTTGTGGCAGCTTTGGGTAAGAAATTTTTAACACGTGTATTTTTTAAATTCATTTTTAATAAGCAGAAATAAGTTTTTATATTTAATTTAAATGTTTTTGTTTGGTTAACAGGTGCCGTCGCAAATGGTCAAAGTTGGAATGATCTCAGAGGTTTGTTAGCTACGTGATATTTTTTGTTTCTCATGCTTTAGTTGGAAAATGTATAGAGAAAATATATAATTTGTGAAAACTTTATTTAATTTAGGATCTTTCTTAATTGGAAAAGACGAAGCTTTCGCTCCATTCCCACGCAGTATCAATGAAATTAATAACGGTAACGAAACTTGGGTTCCCGCAAGCTCAACTCAAAATGACTGTGCCAACGATGGTCTCTTCAACGGAGTTCAGTACGTAAAACAAAATGACTACTCTGTTGGTCTTTTGTTCGACGTTAATGGAATCATCGCTGGTATCCAGATGTTGGTAAGTTATGTCGCACAGTTGGAACTTAGAACGTTATTTAAACTTATTTTAAAATGTAACTTATGATGATATTAAATATTTTGTCTTTCGTTTCTTTGTTCAGATTCCTCAAAGTGTAGTTCATACAGACACTAACGACTTGGATTACAATTCAATTCCAATGTACCAAAATGCCACCTACAACGGAGAACGTTATTATGTGCTGACTGCCTACCTCGTTGAGCCAAGTAAGTACAATTTACGTGTAAAATACATAATTAACAAAAAAAATCGTCGATATTAATCGACATTTTTGTTAATTTCTCCGAAATAGGCACCATCTGTACCACTGGCCGTACCGAAGCTTCCTTGACCGAAGAAGGAACTGGAACCGGCCTCTGGATTCAAAACGGAGGAAGTGCTGAGGATGTTGTTGAAGTACCACAAGATCGTCCTGAATCAGAGAATGAGGATGAAAACCACGGATGGACAAAGAACAACTGTTTCCCTGCAATGGGTAAGAAATTACAAAAAAATACAAGCATAATTTGTTTCAAATCTTTAATTTATTTAGTGTATACTTAAATATTTCTCTGTTTGTTGATTGCTCATTAAAGGTTTCCACAACTTCTACTCCATCGATCAGTACGAAAGAACTAACTGCACTGAAATGGTTCCCATCTTCGGTCTTTACAACAAGGACAGCAAGAAACTTCATGGATTTGGATTCATTACTGCTGGAAATATCATCAATCCAAGATTCGAACAACCTCCACCACCAGCAATCAGGGTATATTTCCAAAAAAAAAAAAAAATTATACATTGTCTCATATTTAAAAAAAAATTCGATTGTCAGCATTTTTGTTCTTCTTCTAATTTGTAGCTGATCCTTGGAGCTGGCAGAACCCCACAATGTGTGTTGGACCTTCAAGCACGCGGTATGAAAAAATTCACACAATATTCAATATTACTATCATCTTTCATTCCAAAAGCTTTATTTAGCAAAATTTTATGATTTTTTTTTGATTTCCATTTCAGAGGGAGTCACTTCACTCCATGTCTACTTTATCTCAGAGCCCACGAAAATAACCTGTCCGGTCGTTGAAACTACTGTTTCATACTTCAAGGTCGCCACCAGCTGGCTCAAAGAAAAGTTTTCCGGTTAAATTTAAATGTTTTTAAAGAGAAATCACAAATTGTATTGCACGAGAACAAACGTTATTCAAAAAAAAATCAAAACAATCGAATCTTGATATTTTAGGCGTGATGAGAAAAACTAAAAAAATCTTGACATCTTTCTTCAAATAAATTCCTTTATATATTTGGATCGTAAACTCGGAAAATTATGATATATTATTTTCATAATCATGATTGTTGACCTTTCGCATTTATGCATCAATTCATTTTCAATACAACAAGATACAAGATTCAGGGAAGTCACATCCTAAAATGAATTTTTTACAGTAAATACAATTTTAAAACGCGACGTGTGTGATCTATTGCAAAGAATGACATTAAGTGGCCTACTTCATGTTAACTCCTGTCATATATAACCATAAACGTTTCTTATGATTATACTATTCTATAAATACGCGTTTGCGGAATTTCATGTCGAGAAATGATTTCCAAGCTATAAAATAGTCATTGATATGTTTCACCTTCTTTTTAGCACGAAGTATTGCAGTATATAACCAGACTGATAAATTTGTACTCAAAACTTCGGTAAGAGTGATCAACAATTAATCATTATGTCGCGTCGGCATCAATTTCCTGTTTCTGTCCAGCCATATCATTTATTATGACCGATTATACCCGGGTGGCAATTAGTATTTCAACACTGCACTACCATAAATGGTAAAACTTTTTACTAATTTTTGAAGTCTAAGTTATTACAACTTATCTAAATTTCGCATAAATATACCCACTATCGTCAAACACTTTGAGATCTTTCAAATATCTTCTCCGTTTAAATCAAGAAGAAAGAGGGGTAAAACAAAACAATCCCCAGATTTTTTGAGAATACTTGAGCCATAATACTTGAGAAAATGCAATTTTACTGGAAAAAATTGACTGATTTTGTTGCAGAAAAATCGGGTTCATAGTTCATGGTACGTCATTGGCAATACAGCCATCGGAGGATCAAGTTGTGCTGGATTTTGAATGACAAGATGTAGTTATAACTCAAGGGATACTTTATTATTATTGTTATTATTTGGATGCAAACTACGTCCCGTCCTGGGTCATTATGTAGTTTGAGATGAGTTTTCAATGTCATATAAGCGTCGTGTAACATCGTTTTTTCTGAGAGCTTTATACAAAGAAGTACCCAAACGAGCTAATGATATGATTTAAAAAAGGTGTTTCTGCAAGATAAATGAAAGGTTTCATAGTAGTGCCCCTGAATATGTAAAGCTATTAAGATATGGAAACTGGAGGTGCTGAAATCCACGGGAGCTGATATGCCAGTAACGATGCAAAAGTTGCTGTTAGTATAGTTATTATAGTATGATCTCTATCTTATTCGATCGCAGCGATATCTGGATTGGATAACGGATCGTTTTCCATAAGAGGGGGCAATTAGCTTGCGAGATCCGCTTGCCTTTCTTTCTAGCAACATTTTATTGCGAATTTATGTAACACATGATGTCTCATGCCCATCTCCCTAGGTATTAAATAGGCCATCTTGCATTGCATTTTATCAGCGGAAAATATCTTTACAATTTTTTGATCATTAAACAAATTTTGACTGCGCAACAGAATATAGCGAAATGATTATGTCGTTTTTCTACTAGCTCATAGGGCTGGGAATTGCAAATGCTGTTGATCGTGTATTTATTTCTTGGCTTTTTGAGAACAAAATTAGCGTGTTTTTTTATGGAATATACCCTGGTTCTGGTTAGCCATTTAACAAAATACGCCAAAAATTATTTTCATCTTAAATCATAAATCAGAAACATGAATTGCGTATTATATTTAGATGCTTTACTGTGAATGTATGCATTTTGTCTGTCTTTGCATCACTGAGATCAATAGTGATTGATAATTAAAATGGCTGGAGAAAGGTCAAGTTTAAAGTTGCCTTTTAGCCTTACACAATTCAGCAACTCAATTCGGAGGTAAATAAACCCTAATTAAAAATTAAGCTATTGAATATCATGTGATATTTAAACATTCTCTTCATGGCAGTAAAATATTGATTTTTTCACTTACCAATGTATGCATAATACAAATAGACATAATTACTAATAATTAGCTGTTTTGTTCATATTATATTTAAGCATTTCATTTATACATTTTAAATAGGATACCGGATACCTGAAAGATATTATTGCCAAAAAACTACGATTTATCATTTCTTATTATGTTACTGGAGGCTTCATAATCTTATCGGCCGTATAGTATGCTATCCGATGCGTTGGATCATTCGTTACGAGAATTATACGAAAACGGAATGATAATCTTTATAGGAAAGCAACAGAGGAAATCGCTTGTTGATATTCATATTCAGTAATTAAAATTTATTTAAGGCAAAGAAATGGAATGGCTTTTGTAAAAGTTTGGTTCATGGTATCAAAATATTTTTGATTAATGTGTGATTGATTATTGAAAATATCATATTTCAGGTATAAGAAAAAAGGGTTCTTATTCCTATAAATGTGTGGATTTTTTTTAACGTGCTTTATGTTTATTTAAGTACTTATCTAAGCATTTTTTGTTATATGTATTTTACAGAAGAGATAAAATAAAAATTGACTTGGTTATTTCATTGCCCATATATAGCTTGACGAAGTTATTTATGACCATCTTCTCATTTAATTTACTAACCTGCGCACACATGAAAATGTTAAGATTTTTTGACGATTTTGTCTTGTGGTCAACGCAGAGATGAGATTTAACAGGTTTTGATGTAAGATTAGATAAGCTACAGTAAGATTTAGTCAATCTTTCAACCCAGTCGTTCGTCCGTTGCTTACATGTTGTATTGAACACATTGGATGGTACCTTAAGCAAGTACATTTCGGTTTAATTATTGATGCCCCTTTTTATCAAATGTGACTTACGACATATTATAGAATTAGAATTTAAAGTTCAAGGGTAGGCAAGAAGGTTGTTCGTACGAGCATTTGAAGTTTACGAATTGAATGGGGAGTCATGTAATGAAAATGAACTTGCAAAGGTGACGGTCAATTTTAAAATGCTAGACGATTAAAAAATTTCTGCAACGGAGTAAATACTGCATAGTACATATTTCAAAATATTATGTCATATATTGCATCAGTGTTGATATTTGGTATATATATCATATAAATGATTGATATAGTTATATTCTTAGTTTTAGTATATTTTTATAAATATAACATGTTACTCGAAGAAGGGGAACAAGCAGGCATATACATTTTTGTATGAAATAAAATCTATGAGCTACTTACATATTAAAAAATATGATCAATCAAATTTACTGTGCACATATAACATGAAGAACTTAGGATTGTAATTGGCGTGATTTTGTATAAAAACGATGATCAGAATGTAGTCGAAAGAGCCGTTCCGTTAAGAGTTTGGAAGTGAACAGTTCTGGGAATAATTGAGTTGATCTGCTGGTTCAGAAATTTAAAAAATAAAATAAATCATGAAGTTCTTTTTAGCATTGGCCCTTGTGGCAGCTTTGGGTAAGAGATATCCACAATTTTGTTTTTGAATTTATTTTATTTTTAATGAATACAAGTTCCTATATACTCGATATTTAATTTAAATGTTTCTGTTTGGCTAACAGGTGCCGTTACAAATGGTCAAAGTTGGAATGATCTCAGAGGTTTGTGGACTATATTTTTTTCATTGATCATATTGTCGATCGACTGGAAACTAAACATTTTCAAATTTTTAACGTTTAAAAACTTTATTTAATTTAGCATCCTGCTTACCTGGAAAAGCTGAAGGTTTCGCCCAGCTCCCACGCAGTATCAATGAAATTAATAACGGTGACGAAGAATGGGCTCCCGTCAGCTCAACCGAAAATGACTGTTCCAACGGAGGTCTCTTCAACGGAATTCAGTACGTAAAGCAGAATAACTATTCCGTTGGTCTTTTGTTCGATGTCAATGGAATCATCGCTGGAGTCCAGATGTTTGTAAGCTAAAAACTCACGGTTTAAACGTTATTTAAACTTATAATGAAACTTATGATTTGATATAACTATTTATTTGTTATTTTTGTGCAGATTCCTCACAATGTAGTGCTTACAGAAACCAACAATTTGGAATACGGCTCACTTCCAATGTACCAAAATGTCACGTACGACGGAGAAGACTACTTTGTATTGACGGCCTATGTTGTTGAGCCAAGTGCGTAAAATATGTAGAAGTACATAATTTCACAAAATGAAAATTTATTTCCATCAATTTAAATCATAAATGTATTTTTTACACTTCACCATAACAGGTACCATCTGTACCACAGGTCGTACCGCAGCTTCCTTGACCGAAGAAGGAACTGGAACCGGTATCTGGATTCAAAACGGACCTAGCGCTGATACTACTGTTCAAATCCCACAAAATCGTCCCGAATCAGAGAATGAGGCTACAAACCAGGGATGGACCAAGAACAACTGTTTGCCTTCCATGGGTAAGAAAGGAAGAAAATTACAAGCACAAATTGTTTCTAAAACTTATGATTTTATTGCAGCATACTTAAATATTCATCTCTTTGTTCTCTTTGCTCATTAAAGGTTTCCACAACTTCTTCTCTGTTAAGCAACAATGGGCGCCAACTAGTTGCACTAAAATGGTTCCCGTCTTCGGTCTTTACGACAAGGATAGCAAAAAACTTCACGGATTTGGATTCCATACTGTTGGCAATATCATAGATCCAAGATTTGAACAACCTTCAATGGCAATCATCAGGGTAAATTCCCAAATATTTTTTTTTACATTGCCCCATTTTCAGTTATATTTACATTTTCATTACCGGCATTATATTGTTTTCCTTTTCTAATTTGTAGCTGATCCTTGGAGCTGGCAACATCCCACAATGTGTTGTCGACATTAAAGATCGCGGTATGATAATTTTCATATTACAATACAAGTTAGCATTCATTCCAAAACCTATTCAACAAATATTCATGATTTATATTTTATTAATTTTCGTTGCAGAGGGAATCACTTCACTCCATGTATACTTCAGATCAGCACCCCAGTTAATCTCATGTCCAGTCGTTGAATCTGGGGCTTCATACGTCAGGGTCGGTGCCAGCTACATCAGAGACAGTCTTTCCGGATAAATCTCTATTTTTTGGAAAGAAATTTTAAAATGGTACAGCACGAGTACTTTTACTTTTTAAAATTTGAAATCTTGGTATTATGGGCGTGATGAGATAAACGAAAAATTTCTTGACATGTTTCTTCAAATAAAATCCTTTACTCAATTGGATCATAAACTCTTTGTACTGCAAATATATTATTTTCATAATCATTATCAATATTATCATTGACCTTTCTCAATAACGCATCGTTTCGTTTCATTTTCAATGCTACAAGAAACAAGATAATATGCCACATCCAGACATTGTAATTTTTACATCAAATATAATTTTAAAACGCTACGTGTGTGACCTATTGGAAAGAATTTTATAGGTGGCCTACATATTTCAGGTGGAACAATGTCAATTCAAGTCGAATGATGAATTACCACTTAGGTTCGTTATAAATTTTATATGCACGCGTTCACAGAATCGCATACGTCGCGACATCATTTTCAAGCTGTAAAATAGCCGTCGAAATGTTTCACCTCCTATTTACCACAAAATGCTGCAATTACATTATATCCAGACTGCTTAACTTGTAATCAACACTTCGGCTTTGTAAAATTCAAAACAGGAGCGATCAACGAGTAATGATTATGTCGCGTCGGCATCAGCTTCCTGTTTCTATATCTAACCATTTCATTATAACCGATTATTTCTGGGTGGCAATCAGTATCACTATGAATGAACTTCGATCAAGTTAAACGGGATTCAGGTACAATGCGATTTCATAGATTTATGATATAAAATTGAAATAATTTTGCAGTTCACTTTTAGTGCTTATTCAGCTGTGACTCTTCCGCTTCAAGTACTCAAACAATTCTTTTTGTCTGGTATTTTTTATACTTTCCTCGTTTCTTAATTAAAATGAAGAAAAGTTCAGTTTTGGTCTTTTTTGCTTTAGTCTTAACCTTCCACAGTTTGGTGAGTCGATTTCGTACTTTAATTTCCTGAAAAATAATAACTGTATATAGTTTTTCTTATATTTTAAAAATTAAATCAATGGGGAATTTATCAGGTTGATGGTTTGGACCTGGAGCAAAAGAAACTATGCTTGAAACTAACCAAACGAACACTAAAAGCAATGATGAAAAGTTTCAATGCGTGCAATGATAAGCTGCAATACCATAAAGTTTCCGGTGAAGAATATCAGAAGAAAATTGGGGTGAGATTATACTTTTATTAGAGAAAGAATCAGAACTATTGTAACCAATACTTACACTTACCAACTAAAATACACGATTTGATGGTCATTTTGCAGCCGGGTTATCATGGT
>JAQFZH010003468.1:0-13793 GCA_034695485.1 Entomobrya nivalis | reverse complement strand
GCCCAAGATAAATTTAACGTTATAAGAATATAAAATACCTTATAAAATACCTTATTAATTGCTTTATATACACTACTTATGGCCTTTAGCGTACAATAATTTTTGATCCCACTTCAATTTTTGCAAAAGACTGCTGAGTTAAAGAACCATAATAAATTAACACTATTTTAGATATTAAACGTACGAACGTTATTGCATGTGATATTATTAATAACCAAGTAATAGTTATATTTTAATTCAGAATAAAAAATTAACTTGCCTTGTAATTGTAACGAAAATTAATATTTTTGGCATGGTGCTGCCATGAATTTACACACTGTGACTTTGAACAACTACTCCTTGTTTAATGTATACCCATTATGGAATATGAACGTTTTGGGTTGATGATCGAAAATAAATAGTGCACGGTGGTAATTTACTAGACAAACAGGAGCAGAACTGATAAGGTAAAGTAAGGCAACACCAAGATTTTCAGTCTGTCCGCATTGCCAACTGAATTTCTACTGAAGCATTTCTTCACCGTTCAATAAATCTGGTCGTTTGTTCATCTTGGCTTTGGTATGAAATCAGAAATGGACCGTTTCTGATATTGCTTGCATTTAGTATGCAGGCAACATTTAGTGTTAAAATATTTTGGGTAATTTTTTATTGGACTCTGCCTGTATAGGAAGCCACCTGTAGAAAAAATCAATAACGAGTAATTTACATAAGGAGACGCATGTTTTGAGTTTCGTGTTGAAGCAAGGATTACATGGATAGGTAAATAGTGGATGGAATTTATAAATATAATTCTTCGAATCCTCTGTGGTAAGCCGCATAATTCTTTTAGTTGTGAATCCCCTCTTTAGCATAGACAGGTATATTGCACCTACCTTTTTGTAAAAATTCGTACTTAAGGAAAATTCTGCGTTTAAGCTCTTTCCCTTTATATTGCTTCATGACTTTAAGCTTTTCCAAGAAAATCCAGCTTCGATTGAATATACAGTTCATTAACTTTACCAAGTACCCACCGCCGAAGGTTGACCAAACTGTGTTAACTATACATATTGTGCTTTTTACGTGCAGTTTTGTTCTTTGTCGGTTTATTTTGACAAAAGCTTTTCATACCACTAGCTTGGGAAATCAGTTTATCCCATTTGGGGATAGTAAATGCCCAACCCGAAAATAGACATGTGCATTGCACGTGCTCTCTGTATGATTCAGTATTGGGAGGCTACATTATTAGTACTACTGCTACGTATAAATCAGCAACATTCATTAAAGAAGCTATATAAAAAATACATAACAAGTAAGGATGTAAGTAAAAAATTAATGCTTATAAATATTTTATGGTTCCTTATGAATGGCAATTGAATGAAGAAAGATAGATAGACATGCATTAGAAGAATAAAATATCCGTGTTATATGAGCATTTATGCAAACGCATTTATCTACGTCTTGAAATGAATGTATGTACTGATCTTAAGTGAATTACAACAAATAAATGCTAACTAAATATTTCATTGAAAGTTGTTTTTGATTTAGGAGATGTAGAAGTATTGTCGTAAAGAATTGTAAACTAAGATTTCATTCAATACAGCATGTTGTGTAAAAAAAGTCGTAAGAAATTACCACAAATGTGCTGATAATTTTATTGTAACATTTGTACAAATTTGAATGAATAAAAAAGCTTCCAAGATGATTTCAAAAGATGATCAGAGATAAAATGGAAAGTTGCAGGGATTACTAAAATATTCATGCATAATGTATTTTTATGTATGTATGTGTGTAGTTTTTATAAGCCATGACAATTTTTTTGAAAGGTAATATCAATAATAATTATGATTGACAAAATTATTTTATTTAAATCAAAACTTTTTTGAAGAGGTTATGTTTTAAAGACATTTATTGTTTTGACGGTAATCGTTTTTCTTTTACTTGGTCGTCTATCATGAATTTTCTTAAAAACTTAAATATTTAGGAGAACTACTTAAATTTAATTTTGATTTGCAGTTTGCCGAATAAAAATAGCGTCGGCAACGGTTGTATCATTTTGCTGTTAAATCCTGGTGTACTTGTACGCAGTCCTTGAGTTAACCTTACGGCCGTTGGGACTGTATTCAATGAATGAACGAATGGTTGAGCATTGATTGCATAGTCTTAGCTGGGATTAATGACTTATTCAATGATCAATTTGAACAGCTAGCAGCTCAATAATAGATGAATTGTTTAACAAAATTAAGGCAAACAATATGCTGAATCAGCTTTTCGTTACTTTGAGGATTTAAGCGTGAAGCTAGATGCTCAAATTAAGACTATTGATAGTTAGAGATAAGTGGTACCTTCGGGAATTCAATAAAAATGCTTTAATATAAATTCGCATAAGTAATTACACGACGATTTGGATGTTGTTGTGTTGGTTTTCACCGGAGTATATATTTCAAATGCTACAGAATAATTTTGGCCAGATAAATAAATAAATAAATAAAATACTGCTTTATTAGGTTTTTTGTGGAAATAAATTTCACAGTAATTACTTTTCTACATTTCAAAAATAGTTAAAGCAGGTTTGTAACAATGTAGTGTTTTTTATGTTTCAAATAAGAACGTTACAAAATCGATACCATAGCACAGTTACAACATATTCTAATATCTGTGTATATCCTCTACTACTTTAAGAATTCACATTTGAAAAAGTGTGATAATATGGTAAATTAGTATATCGTTTGATTGAAATCTTTTTATCCCTGAAAACCAACTTGTAAAAATATACTGATGAAACCTGTTTTGGTAAAACTCAAATATCAACAAATCTTAACCAAAGAGATCAAGTCTAATAACTCCTAGTAAACACGCATTTAAAAAATAGTGTTTAGTAAAAACAATACAACAAAGAAACCTTAAATTTAAAAATACAACAATATATCGAAAATAGGAAAGAGTAAAACAGAGCTGTATACTGTATAGCTACATATTTTACAATGGTCAGATATTTAAGCTGATCCAATGTATTTAATGGTCGGTAACCTTTAAACGAATAACTTCCAAAAAATAATTGTAAATTATCCTTTATTCAGGTTCAAATCCATTTATTCGGATTTCTAATGTGTGATTCCATGTGTATTTTGAGATTACGCTTGTTCTGAAAAGGTTTCGAGCATTTCTCGCAATTAAATGGACGTTCTCCTGTGTGTCTACCCAGATGAAGATTCAAACTTCCTTTTTGAGAAAATCCCTTGCCACATAGTTTGCATTTGTGGTCTCTGATTTTTAAGTGAACTTGTTTTTGATGAACTTTTAAATCCGCCTTTCGAGAAAACGATTTCTCACAATTTGTACACTTGAATGCTTTTATCCCAGTATGCAAAATTTTGTGCTGTGTTAGCACATATATGCTTCGAAATCTAAGTTGGCAAATTTCACATTCGAATGGTTTAAAAGAACTGTGAGCTGCTTCATGTTGCGTTAAATGATGCCCTCTGCTAAACGATCGGTCACATAACGAGCAGTTGTATGGCTTGTCCCTTGTATGTGTTCCAATATGGTTGTACAGATTTTTCTTCGACGGCAAATATTTATCACACAGGATGCATTGGAAAGGTGTTTGGTCCATGTGTGTATAAAAATGACTTTTTAAGTGACCTGACTGTGCAAAACACGTACCACATATTGTACACTTGAAAGGCTTTACATTATTGTGTACATTTTCATGTTTCCGAAGGGCACCCTCCTCTGAAAACGTCTTTTTGCAGAGACTACAATTGTATGGTTTTTCGCCAGTATGTGTCATTAAATGACGCCTTAGACCTCCCAGTTGTGTCTTAGAAACACCACAGAGTTCACAAAAATAGGATTTCTCTCCAGTATGTGTGCGGTAATGCAAGGTGAGGTGAGCCATGTGAGAAAACAATGTGCCACAGAAAATGCACTCAAACCGTTTCTTGATGTTAGTAGCCATTTTTATCTTTGAGCTTGAATCGCTTGGAAATTCGTTGAGTTACTCAAAATCGTAATGTTTCTTGTTTTAGTAGATTTATGTTCATTCGATCCCACAGCCGCGAGTATGTTTTCTATCACAAATAGGTTAAAAGGCTGTTCAAAGTACACTGGAACAAAAACTTGGATTTGGAAGGAGAGAATTTAATAATATTTTTCTCTAATATCGCTCACACTCAGATATAATACAAATTGATTTCAGCCACTTTGGAAGCTTTGCTGATTTTTTAAAACTTAAACCTGAAAGAGTCTGCAAGCTTGGCTTGCGTCTCCATTTGTGGTTTTAAAGGAGAGCACTAGTGAGCACCCGAACGGAAAACTTCTTTGAATTGGCAGGGTACATTGCAATTTGCAACAGTTAATCGTACATTCCCAATAGGACAATTATTATAAAAGAAACCATCCTACTTGTATGTTTTTTAGATGCTGTGTAAGCAAGCAGAGCACCTTGCATATCTGTATACATTTTAAAATATTTTAGTATTTGTTTATTTGTATACTGTTTAATCAGGGATTATATCTAGAATAGCTTGAATACTTCAATATAAACTGCACAGAATATAGAAAATCTTTTTAAGGCATTCATAAATGAACACTTAAGATTGGGTTTTTGAAGCTTGGATGCTAATTCATGTACATGAAGTTGTGGATTTTAAGCTCGTCTAGCATTCAAAAACGGCTGCGGTGCATTTAAACTTATTAGTACGAGTGCATATATACACGTACACACGTATTCAGTTCATTCCTTGCATTTGTAAATAAATTACAAATGATGCCATAAAAGTAACGAAAAGTTGAAAAACGATACTAAACAAGGGATCATTGAAGATTGTATGTTCACGTGGTTCTAGATTATAAACTGCATGGGAAAAAATGCAAGCACTCCTGTACTACTTATTGAAGTCGTAGCATTGGATATTTAATGTGAAGTTATGTGCAGGTGCACAGTCCAAAGCCAATTCTAGGCATCTACACAAAGTACATTAAGATACACGACTAATAAGTACATTAAGTTTTATCTGCTGATACACACCATTTCGATTAAAAATTAATTCTGTACACCATCAAAATCAAGCGATTTATTACCTTATAAATTATTATTTTAAAATGCTTTCATTTTAACTGTGTATCTTTCAATTTGGAGGTAATTTGAGAACTATCATGCTGACTTAATGTATTCTCTTACTACGCAATAGTAATCATGCTATACTCCTGATGATACTATATTCAGTGGATCGTTATTCGCAAAATCATTACCAAAGATTTAGTATATTTTTAGTTTTAACTGAATCAATGTAAGATTTCCACATGCTTAGCTGGGTTAACGACTTGACAGCGAGGAAATATTCCCTTGTTATTTTATTAACAAGAACTTAAAACTTTGCATCGTAACATGCAATATTCTAGGTTTTTTTACCAGCAAGTTTAGTAAACGTATGTTTTTGTATCTTAACGTTTCATCTCAAGCTTTTTGAACAAACATCCCGAGTCAATGTACACAGCTTATCGTAAGCTGTAATAACTTATAACAATACATAAAACTCTTACAGGTATTTTAGGGAATAATTACACACGTTGATTTGATTGAAGTTTTTCCCAACCATATTGTAAAAATTTATTGTGAATTTTTTTCGTTGTATTGGACTTTAATGGACCATGACATTTAAGTATTCATTTAACGTTAAGTACTACCCATATTGTTTATAATATTTTTAATAGGATTTTTAGGCATTCAGTTTTTCAATTTAAAACGTTTCTAAAATTCACAAATTTTGCCCATCCAAATGTAAAATGAAAACAATCCTGGATAAATAAATGTATAAGCATATTTAAAGTCGGTATTAAAATTATTTGCCAAGGAATCATTCTGCCAAGATTTATTTAGTTTTTTTTTTGTCTTTCAGTTTCTTATACGTATATGTGTAATCTATACACTGGAAATCTATGAACTTTGAATGTAGTGCCAGAGTTGTACATTAAACTACGGCGCTAAAATGAAAACTGCATTTATACACATCTTCATTTTTTATGCATGTCACAGCATTTACTATTTTTAAAAGTTCCTTAAAAAACTATTTTAAAACAGATAGGGTACCATTAAGTTGGCCAAATTTTACACATGAGCGAAAATGGGTAGGCGTTTTCACCGTCCGAAAGCTTGATATCGACTGTGCTTCCAAATTAGGGTGTAGAGGAAACCCGCACGGACCATTTTGCAGTTTCCCATGATTTTTTATGAACTGATTACCCAGAAGCTGTAATGAAGTTGTTTAAAGTCACGAATCTATTTTTTAGACAAAAATATTTTTACATGAAAATCGGCCTTTTTACATATAAAATGATTTAACTGTTGCATTTTTATGCAAAATCACTAATTTGGAATATTTTTAACGGTTACCTTTGTCTCTATAGTTATTTAACGGTGAATGAATTTTCCTTCTGGTATTTTTTGATATTGGTTGCGTTGCGACTGATAACTAAACAAAATAAAGTACTGTACACTTTATTTATTGCAGGTACTTGTTGCCCACTTTGTTAAATAAACTAAACTAAACCACAACTGGTCGATGGGCATGCCAAACTTGAATTAAATGAAACCGCGAGTGAAATCGTTCAAAGTATTAATTTTGTGAAAGAATTCTCCTAATGACATCATTAGGATAAAATAACTACAAGTACCTGTGTATTCAAGTAATTAAAAAACCATTAGTTGATGCTAATTGCTTTTTCCAGGTTGACTAATTCGTCAATGACTAATGACTCTCTTATTGACGACTCACAGCAAAAAATAAATCAAAACCTACGCATTTTTATTGTCACAATTTGCCTACTTTCAATTTGGGATTAAATTGTGATTAAAACATTAATAAGGTTGATGGTGATGATTATGTTATTATGATGCTGGGATATGCAAACATGCAATTTTTGGGTCGGGTGATCAGTAAATATGCATTTCGTCTCATTGGCTGCTAGAGACATGGTTGTATCAATGTTGGAATATAAATTTTGATCATAAATTTATGTAATTTGTTTCCACATGTAAAGCCAGTTTTACACAGTATTGTAATGGTATGTGGTAGCTTGCGTTATCCAAAGCAAATCAACAGGAACCAGGATGAGAGGTGTCGTGTTTATTTGTGCGCTGTGGTATGACATGCTACAGCGAAGTTTGAGATGCTCGTGCAATGATACTTTTAAAGCACCAAAGACAAAAATAATGGTAACACATAAAAGGAGATGGAGTTACACATTAATTTCCTTTTTGTTCTTTGATGTGAACAATTAAAAGAATAACAGATGAATGAAAGCTGTAAAAATGCACTGGAATTAACATTTATATAAGTCTGTATTGTATATAAACAGCATGCAACATACAGATCGAAGCATTGCATAGCACAGAAGTTTGTGCTGTGCGGTGTTTATCGCAAATTGATATGTCAATCAAAAGCACCAGAACAGGATGTGTAATTTATTGAACTGGATCGTTTATCAAACGCATATAACGCACTATTCATATAATGTGCATAGTGAAATTAGTAACAAAAAGTGTGATCTTGTGTACTCACCACACACCAACGGAAATACGACCAAGTTATTAATTTAAACCTGTGGTGAAAAGTCCAGGATATGTACTTATGAAGATGGGAATGGAACGACAAGTAAGAATGACTGGGTTCTAAATAGAAGAATTGGTAAATTTTTAAATATAATTATTTTGCTATATTTGAAAATGTTATGAGTTTTATACATTGTAGTTGGATATTTGATCATAGAATTTTCACATTTCGATTTGTGCAAATGTTTATCTTGTCCATTTAAAAGACCAATCTGTTTCCATTGGTTGTTATTGGGTATTAAAGTAACCTTTAACGGATTTCGCCCCAAAATCAGTAGAGTTCTTTGCATGGATTACATGAACTGACGGTAAATTGGCTGGCGTTTTTGGAAGACAGACAGACTTTTTGTTGTCTTAAACCGAGTGATCTCAAAATCAATATTCTGACATTTAGTAGAATGAACTTCAAAGGAAATGATGTGGAAAATCAGCTCAGCTCTTCTTAATCCCTTCAGAGGAAAATAGCCTGGTTGTTGCGTACAAGCATCTCTACAAATCGCCATAAAAATACTGCAAAAGACAATAAAAACAGCCAAATTATTTGCAAAAATGGCAAGCCATTTGCCATTTTTAATAATTTTTATTTCACTTACTGTGGGTACCTTAGGGGTCAAGATTGAATTCTACAACCGATATAACTTTAAACGTAACGATTAGAACAGTTAATTTTACTCTGCCAATCAGACTTAAAAAAACAGGTGACAATATTATACTAAACTGTGTTTCCCTTTAAACAGGCTTGGCTCTAGAAAGCAATTCTACTGAGAAATGCAACAATGTACCAGAAAACCGGACTATTGTGGTTGCCAGTGTTAGAGCCGACACTTGTGTAATGCTTTACCAGGATCCAAATTGCATTTCCACCGAAAGCAATCAGATTTATGCCATGAACACGTAAGACTTCTGAAAAAATTACTTTGAGTAGCTTGTTTTTATATGTAGAAAAATACATGCGTACGGAATTTTTTATGTTAAATTTGAAAATGTAATATAATAACAATAATTTTCTGGTTTTTGAAATAGTTCGATGGTACTAACTGGGAGTATTTCCATGAAATCTTTTCACGCATGTGATAATGACAACGGAGGACCTTATCTCAACCTTGATATCACAACTTACTATGAAAATTCGAGCGTCGTTCCACTTGTTCTACACGAGTACCCCAAATTGTGTTCTTGTATCAACATCCCAGAATCCGTACAGCAATTAAACCAGTGGTCGATTAATAACCATGGAAACAGGGTTTATGCCTTCTTTGAGCCAAACTGTCAAGAAAGTCAATGGGACCGCAAACAAATCCCTGCTGGAAATTCTGTTCGTTCTAGAATGATGCATACTCATCAAAAGACAGATCCCATTACGGAAACAATCTCCAAAGTACAATCAATTGGTCCATTGGTTAATTCTGTGTATTTTATACAAAACTGCAATCCAAATTTTGCTGTGATGGAGTGGGAAGTCTTTATGGGTGCGATAAAAAATCCTAAAAGCTTCACAAGACATCCTGGCTTGACGGAAATCAGTCATGTCGAAAATACAAACGGAACTTTAATTCAATTTTTCAGCAAACCTAATTTTGAAGGTGATGGTAAATTATGCATATATTTTTGTTATGTTAGCATAAATTAATGTTGTTGTTATATATATATTTCCTCACACATTTTTTTAAATCCTCCGTCACCGCCTTTATACTTTGACCAACATTTCTGACTATAAATTCAGACATGCTTCTTAAATTTCATGAAACGCACCTCATAAATCCCATTCGCAGCAAAATGATCAAAATGTTTCATAAAAAATTCACTGACCTATTTCCCCACTAACTGACTAGCAACTAGTATATTAAAATAAATATGTATTACGTATCAATAATGCAAATTTATGCCTAATCAAATTTGAATTGCAGATTCGGCTCATACCACCAACATCACACTTACCTGCAGTAACATACCACCTACAATTAGCAGTCATATTGGTTCCTTAACAACTGAAAAGTGTGTGATTCTGTACTCCGAAAGGGATTGCATTGGGCGTAGTATCAAAATCATGCCAGTGGGAGCCACCAATCTTACAAGAGAATGGGAAGCCACGGTCATTTCTAGTAAGACTCTCAAATATCTCTACAAAGCATTTGAAAACTGGAACTGGACAACCGGATCTTTCCACGAGTGTACCGAAAAAGAAGGAGGAATTGACTTAAACGTTGACATTACGGAATACAATCCTGATATCAGACAGATGGAGACTCCAAAAGTGCTAATGACTTTTTCAAAAATGTGTTCATGTCAAAATGTACCTGAAGATATAAGAAACATAAAACATTGGTCAATTAACAATCATGGGAATTCGCTGATGGCATATTTTGAGGAAGACTGTGTGTCAAATAAATTTCTACCGCTGTGGATTTCTCCAGGTCGCTCATCTTATTCCATTGGCTTGGGCTCCTTTACACAAGTTCAACAAAATTGTGTGACAGCTCACAAAATTTTGTCTATTGGTCCAGACACCAATGCGAACTACTTTCGACAACACTGTTTGAGAAATGAAGTTAATGAGAAGACAATAGCAAGTTTCCCAAATCCAAGGGAAGCTTTGTTGCTAAAACATGTTGAAATTCTGTTGGAGCAAATGTCCACTAAAATAGAGCAGGCAAGACAAGATGACCTCAAGCAGTCTGAAATTAGCGAAATGTTAAAACAAATAGATAATAAAGAGCATGTGGACGACGATGGAAGATGGAATGAGCCATTCGAAATTTATGTGGACTATGGAAACTAATAAGCCGGTACATTTTTACGGTGCTTTTGTTCACACAACATATTTGTGAGCAAAAGAAAATGTATAAATTTCAATGGACATGGGTTTTTTATACAATAATATTTTTTGGTTTAATTAATACACGAACATGTGTTGACAATTATAACATAAATTCTTTTCTTTGTGAAGCCGTCTTTTTGATGAACAATTAAATCATTTAATACTATATTACAAATTTCTTATATGCTAACATGATTTAATGCATGTACTTATATTTTGAAATTTCACTTGTAAATGTGCAGGAATTGGATTTAAAGTTATAAATAACATAAAAACTTTTAATTCAGCAGTAAAATAAATTTTAAAGGGATCACATATTATTATTATGCAACAACTAGATATCGAGAATTGTAAATACTTCGCTTAAAATGGGGTTATAATTGGTTTAATTTCGCGAACAAAAGTACCTTATCGTGTTTTATTATATTTTTTGAGAATTCACTTCAAGTTGTATCATGTTCAGCGCAATGAGAATAGCTCGCAAAGAATAACTTTAAAAACTATTCAAAGGAACAGGCGATATTTGTTATTAGTTCCACCTGTTGGTTACCGCGAGACTCAATCTAAAGTACCATACCATCTATAAATCTAATCATGAGTTAATTAGCCATGCTGACACCCTATCTATGTCCCAATAATAGGTACCCTGAGTACTCAAACTCCTCATGTGGCCCAATGTATTGTGTCAAGCCAAATCGGAATTGTAACCGAAAACGTGCAATCGAACTCAGTCTTGCAAACATAAATAAATTTAAAGAATGAAAAAATAATATTCCTCCAAATTCATTGTTTTTAACAATCTGCGTGATAATTGTCCATTATCAAATCTGGGATGATTTTCAGAAATAATAGTAAAATTGAGCCTATATTTATGATAAGTACTCTGAGTTATTTTGCAGCATACAAATTCTGCATACAAAAGTAAAATTGAGCATACATATTTTTCTTTTCCATTCCGCTATATCAAGCCAATACGCTTGTTTCAAAACGCATTTTCAAACGCATTGATAAGTTTTAATACAACACTTTGACAGCAGTAATACTACTGGAGCCAATCTTTTAAAGGTCATTCGTACAATCACAAACGCTAAATTATAAAAGTTAACTTTTGCAGATAAAATTTGTAAAGTAAAGTGTAGAATGAAGTCTATCACTAAAATGAGCAAGAACAGTGTAAATCACAAATTTCTTCGATTTGATGCAGTAATTTTTATTACACTGATTGCAATTGAAATAAAAGTATACCATACTTCTCATAGTGTAGTTTATTGACACATAAATAAATAGTGCATTCTAATTACCAAGAGATACGGCATTTGCGGTGATTAATTTTGATATCTAGAAGGATAAATTACTTTAGCTTTGCTATTTTATCTCCATTCGTAAAATTATAGTAATGTATGTTGCTAACATGATATTCGTAAAGCCCAGATAATTTGCTGTTTTTATATGAACATGTATATTTATTGAATGTGGATAATGGAACTTTGGATTTAAATTTGGGTATATATTTTTCAGCATTATGGTACATTTCCAGACATACCTATACTCACTTTATTTGATGAAGGCAAAGAAGCAATCTAAATAATATTTAAGACTTCCTTTGTGTTCTTTAAAGAAAATTTCGCAATATTAACTAATGAAAATAGTATCTACTCCCAGCCTTCATACCCAATATCCATAACCATAGCATTAACTGCGGCTTATCAATATTCCAGTTTCTCTGAAGTCCCATTCATTGTTTAAGTTGAAAGCCATGGATTAATTTTTAATGTTTACTTTTCTCACGCTAAAGACTGCTTTCATTTTATGAATATGTATGGGTCTTGAAGAACACCAGATAAAGGCACATGTACCTACGTTTATATTCCGAACACATGTACATATCATGTGAACAAGTCAAAGAAGAAGAATGACTCATAAAAGCTGTTTTTATTTATTTGGGACAATGAAATGAAAGCTTCAAGTTTGGGTAGCTTCTTTGATTCACTTAAACCCAATGGAAAAGTACATGCACTGATAAGTGATTTTCATGAATGCATTTGCTGTTGTATAAAGTAAACTTACATGAAAAAGACTTAAAGTACGTGTATTTCAAGGGTAATATATTGTATACCATGTAGATAAATTCACTAGTCATACCGTAAAAACATAGTGATGCCATGAACGAATTCAACCTTTCAGTTGGTCAGCAGTGCTCCTTCAGTTAACAGTACAATGTGAAACATGTTCTTTAAAATATATTTTGGAGATGTAAACAAACAACAAACTAAACTCTTAATTTAATTTGAGTGATAACTGATAGTCTACTTTAAAATATTACCCTGTCACGGTTAATATTTTAAGCTTAGTTTGTTAAGCATAAAAATTATACTTTGCACTGTAGAAAAATATTTTAAAGTTTAATATTGTGATTATGTGTTTTGTAATCAGCCAAGTTAATTTTTTTATGATTTTTTCTAAATTACAGAAGTATGAATGCTTTTCAACTACAAAGTTATGCAGTTGAGCAGTTAAGCAAAGCCTAGTTGGCCAAATTAACATGTAAGCTAACAACAAGTTATGTTTAACCTAGGTTTTTTTACATAAAATGTTCTTATTAGTTGTTTCAAACAACTTTATTATTTGTTATCATTTTTCAGAACGGCATTCAAAAAGTTTGTATTTTGCCTTCCTATCAAAATCAAGAATCCTGGAATTTTCGAGATAACGTTCAACATACCAATTGGGGTTAACAGCGTGTTTGAGGAGCGACTATCTAAACTAAGCATGATGCAATCTGGAAATCAACAAGGAGGAAATCAACAAGATCAAGTTTTGGAACGGGATACCGTTCTTATCGGCCAAATTTTGGAGAGTGATGTAAAGCCAAATATTTAATTTTGAAAATTAATACAAAAGGTTTCATAGTTAATGCATTGCTGTAATTTTTTACATTGGCTTATTTCGATTAACTTTACTAGATTTGGCTCGAAGTGGCGTCCACAATGTTGAAGCGATGTGACACCCTCCAACATTTAAACAACTCATCTCTTTTCTTCCGCAATCTTTTCGGATTACGTCAGACAACCCATCAATGCATTGCTAATTTCGAGCAAGCGTTTGAAATATTGGTAGAGAACATATTAAAGATTAATGGACCATCAGACTTTCCTCTACACGACATGTTTGTACGCAGTACATTTTATGTCATGTAAATTCATGTCTTTTTATTGTATGATATTGAGTGAAATACTTATTTTGTAATTTGAGTGTCTACGTGTATTCACCTTTTTGTATTCGATTCATTGAACCTTTTGTTCGTCCGAGCTACGTGACTTATGTGTATTTGAATATTTATCCAAGCCAAACTTATGTATATTTTTAAGCATTGAACTAAGGACT
>JAQFZH010003467.1:0-13795 GCA_034695485.1 Entomobrya nivalis | reverse complement strand
GGTGTTGATAGCAAGTGCATTATTGTACCTGAATCTGATAACAAGTTAAATAAAACCACTCAATCAATCAATCAACACTAAAATCCATACATCTACAATCCCGCAAAACACATGTACTCAAAATCCCCGGAACTCAATTCTGACACTGCTTCGACTCCAAATAGCTTTCACCCAGCTTATTCCTAATCTGCAGACAATCCTCATAATGCTTCGAATGGAGATATCCACCCACGCATAAATATCTTCCATTCCCACCACATTTCGCTATCCCCGGGCAATCCGCATCCGATTCACATGTTTCCCTATTTCCTTCAACAGGCCTCAAACATTCATGTCTCCCAGAATCGGACTTTGATCCATTAACACAACTGCAAATCTTTTTTAAATAGATTATCTCCAGATTCAACACAGTCGCTATGGTTACCCGGTTTTTCTTCAGTACACTGCTTACTTTCCTCACATTCTCCCTCAATTGCATTACCAAGTGGCAACCATGTGGTTCCACTTTTACCGGAAACTGCTTTCATAGAACATTGACACTCTGTAGTAAGCGTAAGTTTCCCTATTTTTTTTTACATTGAGCATCCACTTTACAATCGTCCCCGACATGATTTCGAATTAAGTGATAATCGTGTTCTATTTGGTCATTGCAATGGCAGATGCGCTCATTAGAGTCTCGAGAACTGCTGGGTGGTACACAACCGCTTAATGGGCCAGGTTTTCCGCGAGTACCTAGTTCTTTTGCTTTGCGGGTTTCCCCGATTTTTAGTCGAAATGGTTCACAGGTAGTTGGGCTGACGGAGCTTTCACGGACTATAAAGTGGTCTCGATTGCAGAGGCAGATTGAGAGAACTTCGCCACATTCAGGTTTTTCGTCGTAGTAATCGCAGTCTTCGTCGAGGGTGCATTTTTCACTTAGATTTACAGCTTGGGAAATCGAGAATAGTTTAATTGATTCTAAGTTAGATTGTCTACAACCTCTAAGCTTATGTTGCTTTGTCGTAGCAATAGTTTTTCAATGCTTGTTAGGTCTACCTTATAGGAACTCGAAAGAATTTAAAACGGTTTGGTTACTTAAAGTTGATAAAAAGGAAGACAGCATGGTTTTAAGTTCACTAAAACCATGTGGGTTTCAAGTGGGTCCTTATGGAATTGCTAGTAGTAAGCTTGGTGTACTAATTTGCGATGACATTATCCAAAACATTGTCACGGCTTTATTGTTAGATTCTTCTTAATATATAAATACAATCTTGTTAAAGCATTTTAAAACTTTTATCGAAGTCAAATGGTAAAATGAAAACTTCAAACCATACATACATTATAACGTGTACTTGTGAATTTGCATTGGTATAACTGTAGGGGAAATTGAGGGATAAATTTTTATTTGAGAATAATTACAGAAAAGTAAAATACGTCAACATATACTTCAGAAAACATACAGTTTACTTTTGAATTATACAGATCAATATTTGAGTTTCTGGGTTAATAAAAACTCTAAAAAATAGCCCAAACAAATTTTATGGAACAAAGTTATTTCTTTAATTTATTGTTATCTAAACAAAACTATGATTGTAATCAATATATGCTATAAAATGAGTTTATTATCCCGACTTGCCTAAATAAATAATTTCTGGGTTAGACGTAATGTTTAATAGTCCTTATGTAATAACATCCAAGTCGTTATATTAGACAGATTAAGACTCATGGAATATTTAAAATCATATTACCTATCTTTACTGACATCTTCGTTTGATATGTTTTTATTTCAATTTTTTTAATTTTATAATACTGAAAATGAATGTTGGCTTAAAACGAACGAAATGTTTTTGGAACTTGGTTAAATTTATTAGATCTTAAATTGGTTTTGTAAGTTAGGTTAAGACTACTTTAATTTATTGCAAAGTCGGAAACTTTGTTACAATAAGTGTCATAATTAGTTTCCGCAAAAAGTGCGAACACAGTATTCCAATTGAACAATATATTAATGGCAGCTTTAACAAATAATATCTTGTAACTTGTCAAAGCTTATTTTTAGTCTACTATGAAGCTCACTGGAATTGATCTAAAATTATATATTTGATCGATTATTAATAAATGAAAACTACGTTAAATCTTTGAATACTTTGTTAAAACCTGACCAAATATGGTAAAGGTGGGCCCTCATGAGAAAAAGGTTTTTACAACGACTCTTATTCAAATAATGGTTAGAGTGTTTGCTAAGTCAATAATCTTATAACAATCATATCTGCAATTTTTGTTTGGATCGACGACGTGTCAGCATCTTGGTTCATACAGGGCTTTAACATCATTTATTAATTACACAAATGATTAATGGGATAAAGTGGAAAAGCTCATCATAGCGATAGCTATTAAAATCCAATCACAAACAAGATATGTATTGTGAGAAAAATCAATTGTTTTTTGGCGTTGGTTGTTTGTGTCTTGTAAAATAATAGAATCGATATACTTTCATCACCATAGCAAATTTAGTAGACTGGAGACATAACCAATTGCTCAACTAGGAAGTTATTTGAAAACCGTTATATTCCCTTCGTAATCAGACATATCACATGGTAGCAAGAAACGAATATTGAAGTATATATACATATGTATATAACTAAATTATAATCATTGTCGTCAATATATAATTACACAGCATAATTGCTTTTTGGAATGGCATGACATAAAATGGATTGTTTTAGATAGTTATATGTGAACTTCTATTCGGTCGGTGTAAAAGAAAAACATCTTGTTTCCATCTAATGATTTGTATGGAAAATATGGGAGGATTATAGCATATCTTTTGCATACACGGGTATTAGGCTGGCAATAACCTCTCGTCATACTTCTTGTCATTCTCTTTAACATAGTCCTTTGGACTTCCTTGTCGTCTTTCCATACATTGCTTAGAAATTCGTGCGCATTTAACATATCTAGTTATGGTTTACAAGCTGTCCAGTTTTATTATAATCCATAAAAGCATAAATGCTTGTTCTCTGCTGGCCGACATAAACGAGTAAGGGACATTTGCCACGTCACCGCTGAAAAGGCGTCAGTCTGAAACGCATTCTACCCAACTCGCAAGAGATTTACCTTTAAAAAAATTATCTCCTTTGACATTCAACCAAGTCTTGAATTTACCCCAAAAAACTGTTGGTGAATAAGTTGATTTGTTTTCTTTTATATGAAAACTTGTGGTTATTAAAATTTAGTAATAATAAATATTCAAAAATGTTTCGCTGTAAACCTATCAAACGGCACTACGGTTAAAAGTTGAAAAAGGTGAAAATAATTTTTCTGAAATCACAGAAAATCATAAATTTCACGGCATACTGCTATAATTTGTAAGGTTTCTAAAATTCCACTACTTTTCAAAATATATGTACATTTTGTATTGGGAACTTTAATTGTCGATTTTAAAAAAGGAGTCTTTTATTTTTACAAAGTTATCGCTACTTAAATAACAAACATGAGTTAACAAAATAAAGGATAACTGTTGCAAATTGTCTGTATTGAACAGGGACGGTATGAGCTAATTCTCGCTTGATTTTCATTAGTATGCCTCCATCGTATACTGCAATTTTAAAGCGTTAGGTTACATATGGAATTGGCAGTAAAGCCTCATATCTTAACGTCAATCTGCTCTTTCTGTTCCAAAAAATATTTTATAACAACAGCTTGGCAGAAGAAACATTTTAACGTTTTGCAGGAGTCTCCATTTTCATCATTGGCTTAAACTTCAGTTGAAAAAATCTCCTAAAATGCAAATACCAGCAAAAACAGTAAAAACCATTATTGGTGTCACAAAATTGTTTACGCTAAAAATGGAAATATTTCTTTTCAGTATTTTCTTCGAAAAAAATTGGCTGTTATAGAAAAAGATAAGAAAACAAGTTTTTAATTTACAAGACTTGCTCATTATTTCAATAGTGTTGTCTATTCCGGTCTTGTTATTAGTCAATACAGACTGTTCTTGTTGTTTCGATACTGAATTGAGTGGACATTTTTTCCAACTAATTATTTTGCCATGAACCAATTATTTAGAGAATATTGAACATGGATTAGCAATACTCAGGGATGAGAAATATTTTTACATGGCTGGCCAAATACTAGTACTAGGTTATGTTAGCTTAACACACGGATTAATTGCTATTTTTTCTACCCTGAGTATGATTGATTTCTCTAGTTATTTAGAATATCATTTTGAGCTACTACTTGATTCACACGAAAAAAATTGAAGTAATCCGAATATATTGCAGTATGGAAAATTTGAAAGCGGTTCAGCATGGCCATTGGAGACCTAAGAATTCGTAAGAATTTTCACGTATAATATACTTATATAAGACTATAATGATATTGACTTAATAAGCTAGTAAGCGTTGAGTGTACGAGTTGAACGATGAGTTGACTATCTATTTTATATCATATTGCCTGTGAGTTTCAAACAGTAAATGTATTTCGATAAACTAAGATTTAGTGGCGTTTCAAGTTAATTCCAGTTGCTAGCGTGAAAATGTGCATTAATATCCGTTTATCAAAATCAAACATGGAAAAGTTTATAAAATCTTTGTTTGTTATTTTACCAAGTTTTCTGTTACCTCCGATAAGCTTCTCAGAGTCAATCAAATACATTACAGCAACAGAAAATTTGATAAGTCCATTCATTAATGGAGAGACAAACTGCCACATTCATTTAATTGTTGCTGAAGTGAAAATGTACTTTTCTGAAAAAATTGATTACAAAACTCTAAACTGCACAGTTACGATTCGAAACATGATTGCACTGAATTCCACAATAATATACGACACGAATGAAGCCAAATATGCAGTGCATCACTATTTTATTGAAGGCGCGTTTAAACTCTTTTACAAACGTACACCGATAATAATAGATCCCCCGCCAACAATAAGCCCAATGCAGTGGAAACGCAATTCGTTAAGTGCGTTGCTAGTGTTTATAATATTAAACGAAGAGTACCAGAACATCAGTTACGTGGACATGTTTTCGGAAACCATAGAAACGGTTTACTTGCCACTATATACGGCCCTCACCGAACTAAACTACTTTTACACTCAAAACGAAATTGAAATATATTCTGAACCTTTAAATTACGCCGTATTTTTTATCCGTACGTCATCAGCACTAGAATTGGAACCGGATATGGATATTTTGCGGAATAAAGAGATAATGGATAATATAATTAAAAGTTCAGAATACAGAAATAATTTTCTATGGATACTGAACATGGAGCGAAATTCTTTAGAATTTAGTATGCCGTACTTAAACAAAAATTCGTCTATTTCGATGTATTGCATTTATTGTAATTCCGAAGATAAGACATTTCGACTTCAAATTTCCATGATTCAAAATTTTGGAATGGTTTATCCCAAAACTTGGTCGCTGAATGACCACGAGTTTAATGAATTTTCCAACTATCAAGACTACGAGAAAAATATGGTTTTTATGTTGCCAGATTCTAACGTTGCTATATTTCGTTTTGCAATGTTAACGATGGTGCTCCAAGAAACTAACAGCACGATGATTTCCGACCATCAAAATTTTGATCTTAAACTTTATCCAAATGTTTATCTGGAAAGGCGGTATGGACATGATTTCCGTAGACTATTCAATGGAATACAGTTTGAACGTCGCTTTTTAAACATACCAGTTCGCCAATTTGGATACAATTTTTTAACCTGTTACCACTACACCTACCAATCTTGGAAGTTTTATCTGGAGCCATTTCAAAACGAACTGTGGATTGCACTACTAGTTTATTTGATAGTTTTGGCCGTTTTTATTCACATAACACTCAAACTTAGGGACCAAAACAAAACGGACTTTAACGCTTACATATTTGCTTATTCTACTATGGTCGAATATGCTTACGGTGTTCCCGAGTATATTTTTAATGTTCAAACCTTGAAATCTGTAATAGGCTTGTGGTTACTTTTCTCCTGTATTTTTACAAATGCTTATAAAGGAATCGCAATTACTGGGGTTACAGCACCAAAGCAAAAATATAGTTTGAAAAGTTTTGACAATTTAGTAGATGAAAACACTGATTTATGGGATCCTGAAAAACTTACTCAAGATTGGATCAACAAGAAGCTGAATTTGATAAAATTCCAGATATATTCTTCTCCATCCACTGATTTATCTGTTGACTGGAAAAACTTTAATGAGTCAGGAGACTTTGAGTGGCGTGACGATGGTAACATATTGTTGAAATTTCATAGTTGGATGCCGTTTTCATTGGAAGTGGAGAAAGCAAGCATTGAATACAATAATATCTTGTTTTCTACAGTGGATTGGAAGAATGAATTAAAATATAAATTTTGGAAATCGTGGAAACTATTGATTGATTTGTACCAAAAGGACATATACGCTATTCCTAAGACGGTTGAAGGTGTTTATAAGGGAAATTGGGATATTGCTATTGAAAGAGAAATTACAAATTGTACAAACAAAGCGATCTATGTGGATGATGAACGTAAAATTGATACACATTTCGAATATCTCTCGAGGCATTATCACTACGAAACGTTTTTTAAGGGAAACCAAAGTTTGTTTAGGGATTTTGTTACGTGGTAGTTCGATAATCCAAGAGGATCCAAGTTACCATATATTTTAAGACAGCTTTTGGAGAATGGGATTTATCATCAGATTGAGTGGTTTTATAATAGACAGACATATTCTGGTATACGATTGAATTATACTAAAAGTAAGGTACAAACCGAATACGAACCAGTTAAGCCTTTGGATTTGTATTCGAATATACAAACCATATTTTATCTATTTTTAGGAGGAATTGCCCTATCAATTTGGATAATATTGGGTGAACATATTTACAATATGGTGAAAAGGATTCGTTTGAAAACCATTTTAAATATTATATTAAAGTATCCACTGTTGGTTTTTTTACAATTACGAAAATGTATAACATTTAAGTCTGGTCAAGCTACAAGAAGCCAGCTTATAAAATGCACAGTTATAAAAGTAAAGCCCAACTGCGGGGCTCTGAATAAAGTAGAGTGGGAGTACTTGAAGTAAACTGATGAATAAGATTTATACGTGATTTAACTGTTATTTACGTAAAAGCTAAAAACAAAAGCAGGAGGAAAATTTTTACAAGATAAGTTTTGAAAACATTAAGCCTTTTATAGAAAACCTGCACATGTATTCAACGAAAGCTTTGTATTTTAAGTACTCAAATTAAACTGATTAATTAAAATAATATAGTATACCAAACATCTTGTATAAAACGTCTAATTAAAAATTGCTTTTAAGGAAAATATTCATAAGTAAAACCTTAAGATTACATCTGTAGAGATGTATGTTTTTTCACTGCAAGTATAAGCTTGCTCTTGTTTATTGTGCTTTTTATATTGCATCAGTTTATTTATTATCACTGTAGCAGTGAACATCATCATATAATCACAGCATAGCAATGTCATTCGTTTGTAACAAATAAAGGCCTACACTATAAATATCTAACTAGTAATAACTTAAGTGCATTCGTCATATATTGTTTGACGTTTGCTTAACATTTTGGATTGGATTGGATCGAACTTTTAGTAACAGAGTTGAATGTTTTTGCATGCATGATAATTCGGTCCTATGTCACTTGACCGGATGACACTTTACATGAACTACAGAAGGCCGGAATTTTTAGAAGGGACGACACTTCACATAAATAAAAACGACATTTTACATAAAAATGAGTTTTATGCATATTATCCTAAAACTGGGCATAACTAGCTTATGTACTACAGAATTTCATTTTTGCCGCTCATTTCATTCGGAGAACTCAAGTTAGCATCATGGACTCCGAAGTTGAGAAAAATAATTTACGATTTATTGACAGCTCAAAAGGAAATGAGCACAAGCTCCTAGTTTGTGATAGTTTCATATACCAAAAAATTCCAAATATAAGAAGGCTACTTTTTTGTGTGATCATCGACGAATGGGTTGCGAGGCTAATATCACGTTGTATGATTTTAACAAAGAACTGTGTACGTTTTCAAGTTATAAAGTGACAAAAAGTAAGAATAAAAAGCATCCACCAAATTCTGGGAACACTTTAAAAAACACGGAATTTTTACTGCAACGATAAGTATAGTGTCAAACAATCGTCACATTACAACTAACCAAATTGTCGAAGAGCATTTGGATAAGCATGCTATGAGTGCATCGGATTCTCCGTCTATGGGGAAGATATCAAATTTAAAGCCGACCATCCAAAGAGCAAAACGAAGACAAATTGGTCATAAAAGAATAGGAACAAGCCGAGAGGATTTCACTTTACCTCCAGAACTGACTTTAACTAAGCCAAGACGTAATGAAGAACTCGATAGAAATTTTCATCGTTTCAGGATTTACCAAATTCTAGTCAAAAGCAGCAAATATATATGTATCCCGTTTACTACTAATTTTCATCGGAGGTGTACTTGCTTCTTGTGGAAATTATAGGACTATGCGAATATATGAAAAGGTGAATGCTATTTTCTACTTATGTGGCCCTTCTCAACTTGAATTTGTTTTGTAATTACAATAGTGTTTACATACATGTTAAGCACACCAGGTAAAAACTCGGAAAAACTACAAAGGTTATGGGTAACAAAAATACATAAAAATGAAAAGTTCTACTTGCACTAAAATCTTGGGACGGAATCGCTAGAAAATAACTTGCTTTACATACATGTGATGATATACTTCGAAACAAAGTTTCTGCTTTATTGTTGGATTCATCGTAAGACATATAATCAGGATCAAGAATTAATGTAATCGTCCAAAAAGCATAAAATATTTAAAAAGATATTTGAAGCATTCCAAATCGTATTTTTATTTGACGGGACAAATGTATGGTTGCCTTTCGGTTTAAACCTTAATAAAATCAAATATAGGTCAAGCAATGTAATAAAAACGAAGTTATCTATCAATGCTTGAACTTATAGTTACAGCTTCGGACAAAGTTTCTTGCTTACCTAAGCAAATTTTTGTTTCGTTGTATTTCTATGAACGCATTATAAGCCTGTGAAATAAATGTGGCATATGCTTTTTCACAAGCAAAGCACAACAAAGATATACCCATACACAACAATAGCAAAGAAAATATCACCATTATATTTCGATCCATAGTCGGAGCCACCAATCTTTCAGACTCGAATTGATTTGAAATATACTTATTTCGTTTCTTCGCATTGAGCATCCAAGCCCAAATTCCAGATTCGTGAACGTAGTACTTAAGATTACTTGTCAAAATGGGTGGTATGAGCCCATTTATGTTCATATGTATTTCACTTTTCGATAAAACTTCTTTTCCAACTGAAACCGCAAGCGTTCTGGAAACCACTTTTTTGACATAAATGCCCCTAAAACGTCCACAAAGTCTTCTGGCAAGACAAATCCAATATTATTGCACCGTTCAAGTGCATCTTAAATAGCCATATTTTCCTTTTAAATAAACCGTTGAACAAAATCTGAATAATTTTTTAAATAGTTTAGTTGCGTTTTCAATATTTCAATGGATTTCGGAAACAATGAAGGATTATTGTGTTGTAAACAAGTGTTCTACACACAATAATGCATGGTCAATATTCGGTTCTAGGTAGCAGAAATTTAAAACCTTTTAAAAATTCATCGTGATTCTATAATATTTTTACAAAGCTTATGTATAATTTTTAAACATTGATTGGAAAGTGGCCACCAATGGCTCCGTTAAGGAATGGGAATTTTGTAAAACGGATATAATTCTTCTAGAATTTATGTCACAATTTTGAAATGCAGAAGCAGGATTTTGATTTGATCTTAATGATTGGGAAATTTTGTCCATTATACCGATATTAAGCATTTGTCTGTTTTGTGTAGCAGAGTAAGTCGACCTAACAGTTGGTAAACTCAAACTTTTCCAGTTGTGTTTATGGAAAACTCTCGGAATTACTATATTTCTATTCCTAAACATACAGATATAGCACACATTTAGCTGAAATACATACTTCCAGGACAGTTCGGTAGACTTGACATTTCTTCGTAGTATTTGTGTAGTTTTTAAAAGGTAGAAAGCCACATTTAGTGAAAGTGAATTTGAATTCTGGTCACTGACCTTGTATTTGCTGTATGCATTTGCTTAACCTGAACCTCTTTACAAGTTATACACTTGTATTCAATGTTTGCCATTTATTCTAACTTGAACTCTCCACCTCGGAACAGAAACAGCCTCAGTCTGCTGGACATTCTGTTCGGTTCAGTGTAGTATGGCTTTCGCTTATGCATCTAACCAAGACTTGAGTTACCCCAAAAATAATTTAATTTCGAGAAAGAACTGAATATATTTAATTTTTCACGATAAAACATATTAAAGGGGACACCAGTCGGTTTGTTGTCTTCTATTCGAAAAGTTGTAGTTAGTGAACCTTTTAGCAATAGGAAACATTTTCAACAATAGTTTCGGTGAAGGTCGGTATTACGATCCATCACTACGATAGCCGGGATTTAAAAAAGCGTGGTAAGGTAAACAGAACCGAGTTTTCTAGAGTCCAGCAAATCTAAACTTTTATGCCAAGCGATTGCTGCTGTAAAATATCAGGTTTTTGGCACGCCATTCCTACTAGAAGTTTAAATACATTTATTACTACTAGCAGGAATACCTTAACTTAATTAAATGTAAAATAAATGGATATTTAGACAAGCCTTTTCAGCTCAACCATTTGTATTTCGAATATAGAACGTCTAAATTATTTATATTTTATTAGGTTATTGCTACTAATGTAATATAACCACGATAGCAAATCTACTTGACCAGCATTTTAATTACTCTTACTTAAGTAAAGAGCTTTCAAACAAATATGTTTTTCTAGCAGAACATACTTGTCAGAAAAACGACTGCGGAATTTTGATTGTCATTGCCTTGTGTAAATTTTGTAAGTAGCCAACAATGCACAAAATAATAGTTTTATTGGTAACCAGAGTTATATGAACTTCTCTTGGTCTTAAGAGTTCTCTATACTACTGAACAAAAAAAATACATACTGAGGGGAATTTAGGAATCGTTTAAATGTCAGGAGTCACACGCATTCAACTTAAAGTTAACTAAATTTATTGTACTCGGTGCCTCTGTTAACTTATTTTCTGGATTTAAATATCATATCATTGCTGATGTGGTAGTTTCACAGACTAATATTGAAAATATAATACATTGGCATTGAAGAAAATGCGAAGGATTATTCGAATTAAGATTTAGCAATAGTTTAAAATGGCTTAAGATAGTACACTACTGTGCCAAATTGTTCTTCGGTTTGGTCATCATCATCCCAAATTAGCTCTCAAAAAGAATACTTTTAAATTATTTCAGCGTATTTTAAAGTTCATCCTATAGCTCAAAGTAGCTTAAAGCTCACTGATTCTAGTTGATGTTGATAGTCAAATTGATAAAAATTGTTTATTTCTATGTGGTGTTGTGTTCGAGTGTGTCCTCCTCTGAGTAAGCCGAAGTATAACTATGTACATTTAAATGACTTTCCCATTAATGTGGGAAATAACCAAACATTTTGGTTGATTGTAAATTTTTGAAATGTGCAAATCGAAAATATATATTTCATAGGACTAGATAGTTTATTTCAAAACTACAAATGTGTAAATTATACTGAGTGCGTCACACCTCAAATTTTAAAATATCTTCTGGATAAAAATCTTTGCATTTATAGTATTGATAAGAATTAAGATAATAATGATTAAAGCTTTACACATAGGGTTTGTTATGAAAAAGCTAGCCACAATATCCACTTTGCAGTTATATTCTGATAAAGAATGAGTTAAACGAATTGTTTTAATAGACTAAGATCAAATGTTAAACTTGAGTATAGCAATGACATATATATCGCTCCCCAAACCCAAAATCATCATCATCGTCTTCTTTGAAAATCCCTAAGTCATTTTGAACAGTTTATCGTGAGACGTAAAAGTTGGACAATTGTTTTATTTAAAAAAAGTTATACTACTGCTCAAACAATTCTAGGACCATAAAATAGATCTCTAATAAAACTGTTGACCAGTTATATCTCGCTAATTAAACTAGTCTAGGAAACTACACATCAACTTCACCCACAAGTTAAACAACACATCTTAAAATGGGAACAGGGATTAGATTGAAATTACCGTCTTTGATTCTCTTTTGTTGTTTGATAATATTGAACATTAGCAAATATTTCACATTTGCGGCAGAAAAAGAGTTATTCAAACAAGACGTTGTCAAGGAAATTGATATTTTAAATTCACTTGCTGGCTGCAATACACAACTAATCAATTTTAGTGGGCTAAATATTGACTTCGACGTGGTAATTCAACCAATTATTCTTCGGTACTTATCGCATTGTAAAACCTACAGTATATTTGCATATGAACTTGGTTCTGCATATTTAGCATTGACGAGCCAGAACTCATCAACTTGTCCCAAAGTCAAAGCAGATAATACGAAACTACCATCAAATCAAATAGGAACACAGTATGTCGCACAGACTCTCTCAGAATCGTTTCAACTGCGAATTAAAAATGTTACTTGTGAAGCCAACATTCATCTTTATCCACCAACTGAAAGGAAATTTCCACAGCTGTACTGGAAAAATTGGTTTTGGGAAAGTTACCTCAAAAATCCCTTTGCTCTGCACCCTACACTCACCTTGGACGATCGAAGGTTGATGTGGTACCTTGTAAATACCGTTCCACTAGTCTCACTGCTCATTTGTAGTCTAAATGGAGACTCGATTTGCAGGAATCAAAGAGATGTCAAAAAATGGCTTGCCGGGGTTTTCCTAGAAAAAGTAATATTTCCAAGACTATCAAATAATGTCCTAATTTGGGAATACCAGTCCTTCTCATTAAAAACGTTGTGCCCCTACTGCGATCCTTGTGACTCTTTCCAAACCATCCAACTGCGTGTGAAACTGATTCCGAATAACAGAAATCAACTTCAAAATGTGCTAGTCGAAAGTCAACAGATAAGTCCTAATCCACATTCAGTTCGAGTTGTGCTACAAGGTTATTTACCTGAGTATGAAGATTTGACAGAGGAGGAAGGAAAATACAGACGAGCGGTTCTGCAGCAAATTAAAACATACCATCCTAATGACAAACCGTTTGAGCACTTTTTCTTCTTTGCGGACATGCACTTGACTGCACTGCTATTAAGAAAGTCAACAAATATTACATTCTCTGATTCTATGGGGACATACTTTAACAAATGGAGAGGCGTCGTAATTGATGCTTGCAGCTCAACAAAGGCGATTTACTCACATCCAGTATTTCGTCCAATAATAGAGCGATATTATTCTTCGTCTCGAACTTCTTTTCAAGATAGTCGATTGGTAACCCACATCAGAGAGTATCGTTTAGTTAGCTGTCATGACGAACAACTGCCTTGGATAGATCAGTTAGGGGAACTGGTTTCCCCTTTTGATATTTCAACTTGGCTGCTAATTGTAACACTTTGTTTTTATGTGTCTTGGGTTGCCAAAATATATAACACTTCGCTACGGAAAAAACAAAGCCCGTCTCTGTTTGAGGTTAATTTTTTCATGTTTTGGTCGATTGTAGACCAGTCTTACAATATGTTTAGCGCAGCCGCCCACAAGTCCAAGAAAACCTCGCTTTTGTTGTGTGTATTCTTTGTCCCAATTGTCTGGTTGTATTTAAGCACATTTTACAAGGGAGATAACGTGACCAGATTGACAGCAGAACCTCCACTAGTTAAATTTGACACTTTTGACTTGCTGCAACCAAATCACTTCAACATTTACA
>JAQFZH010003466.1:0-13797 GCA_034695485.1 Entomobrya nivalis | reverse complement strand
TTTTTTTTGGTATTAAAATATGTGTACCCACAGAACATCCACTATCCAGGCAAACAAAAAAACAGTCTAAAAATCAGTCCCACCCAACCAATCTATTTCAAACAAAGCGGATCGCGATGCGATGTGGCGATTATGATGATGGTGATGATGGCGTAGTGGTGGTAGTGTTGTGTGAGTCACTAAAAAGGTTCATCCATCTATACCTCAAGCACTATTCCCATCAACAGTGCATTTTTTATTATTGTGCAAAAAAGCAGACGTGCTCAATTTAAGTATGATTTTTATTAACCTAAATACGGAAGCCATGTGGAGCTTGTGAATCCTCAGCGGTCGGTAGACGCTGCTGCTGCGGAGCGCATACACACAGCTTTTAAAATATATTGAGATTCAGATACGAAATCCATAAAAAAACGAAATGACTTGAATAGACGGATGGTCGTATTACGACTTAAGTTCTAAAACCAACAATATAAGAACCTGATACACTAATGCTACTGTTCGTGACTTGTAAGGCTTGTTTTCTGTACTTCTTTCTGGTACAAAATTCTGTGAAGAAGAAGAAGAGCGAAAAGAATAAGCTATAAAAATAGTGGGCTCTTCTCTGCCTCTTTGTTTATTTCTTCCATGATGTATTTATGTATGCATGCATGTAGATCACGTACACATGATGACGATGACAACGAACGAAAAACGACCCAGGCAAAAAATTGTACGTAGAATTATTATAGCATTTTTATTATCAACCATAAAAAATATGGAGGTACTGTCTAAAGCTGGCTGGAGGAAATCTTTTCTCTTTTTTTATTTCTAAAAATCGACAATGCAAAGTAAGTAGTCTGAGTCTGAGAGTTAAAAGAAGAGGAGGAATACATGGAGACCATGTTTGGATGTGGTAGTGCGGCAGGCGGTACTAGCCGTGGTGGGAGCCAGAGACCATCGTCGTCGTGAAGGAATGGGCATAAAAAAATTTGAAAGTAGTAACGGTTTATAGCTATTTTCTCGGGCTCTGGCGTGAAAACAGATGTTCAAATAAAGTCACTTCTTGGCTCTGTCTGACATGAAGAATTTGTCGCAATGAACAAGCTGACGAACTATTCATTATTAGTTGCTACATAGCTTTTAATATCATTTGTTCATTTGCCTACATGATTAAAATCGATAATATTTCATTTGTCAAAACAGTCATAAAAACATTCTTTTTCATACAAACATTCATTCCAGCTACATTGTGTCAATTGGCAATGCATTGTTCATGCCACTGAACTTGTGCAATTATTTATCATTTACCCCACCATTGTATGTAATTCGATGATAATGACGATGACTATTGTCAATGACACGACACCGATGTCATGGCTAAAGGTTGACTACTGTATTTATCAATGACTTTGTTGCAGTCAGTTCAGTAGTTGATTTGACGCCTCTTGTTGTCATTGTTCTCACAAAAAACGTATGACTTATTTACTTGATTAATCCTTGTCGCATGTTTTATTATTCTAATGGTGGTGTTATTCAACGACCTCCAAAAAAAACGATTGCTGATGCATTTCAACATTACAGTAAGCATTATAGTGTAACTTTTGAAGTGACTGCCAGGTGTGTGTACACTAATTAAGCTGTTGTGTATGTTATGATAATACTTGTCTACATTCTCTACTTATTGTCATGGAGGCACATGAATGGTGTGCTGCATTAGTCATTCACATTAGCATATCAAAGGAAGAGAAGACAACAGAGTAATTAGGAGTATTATTAACACGCTTTTTTTGCAAAAAATTGTACGCACAACAGCTAACGTAATGATATGCACTTAACTGGATATAAAAAGACAAGAGAAGGAGGTGGTTCGCAAAACCGTGTAACCTTCATGCCAAAAGGAGGGGCAACACTACAACTGAAAAAAATTTGTCACCTGTGCTTACTTGCTCACTCGTCTATCGTCTTAATCACCATTCAAAAGACATAACAAGAAAAAAATGACAATATAGCATTTTGTTAGAATGAGTAATGGCTTTATTATTACCAACAGCATGTTTAACAGGATAAGATGTTGAAGAAGGCAAAAAGACTCTTCTTCAATTTTGTCTTCAAGGTCAAAGTAGGAAAAAAATGAAATATATAGTCACGAGAGCTTGAGAGGATGAACAAGACGATGTAAACGGCAATGGTAGTTGGTAGTGTTGACTCTTTTGTAAATTTAAGTAGATATTATTTATTTACATATGCATAATATGACATTGGCATTTAAAATGCAAAGGTTGTCACAAAATTTGCAATGCTACTGCAGAGAGATATGTTTATGGATGTACTTAAAAACAGGCTTTTAACAGATATTTCCTCATTCATTTATTTACCAATCCATCCATCCCCCCAAATTAGGATGAGTGAGGACAGTAACTGTATTAATTGTACACTCTTTCTTGCTCGTTTAAAAAAGGAGTTGCCTAGTACCACCAACCACCACCGGCAGGCCACAAACACCATACCACCATTTTTAGCTTGATGGGTGTGCTCACATAATATTCCTCCATTGTATGATTCATGTCTCATTTTTTTGCTTTGAGTCGTGATGGTGTGGTCTTTTAGTCGATTACTTGGCTAATCTCGTTTTAATTGAGCTGAGCCCCAGCTAACGACTTGAATGACAAATGTCACGATTATTCTACGATTTTTGTGCAATTAAAAATATAATGGCTTCATATGCGTTTATTTATGTGCTATTTAAGTTTAAGAGACGTTTTTAACGCAATATAATTGTCATTAACTGAGTTGGAGTATTAAGAAAAACGGATTATAACGAAAAAAATTAGAGAGATAATACGGGATTATGACCATAATCACTGCATTCTAAAAGTTGGTATTTACTGTTCTCGCAAAATGGCGAGTAAAAGAATGCATCAGAGAACAAGTCATTACGATTATAATAGCATCACGTTGATGACGCGTTTTGTTTGTGACCTTGACAACCTTCCAAATTACCTTGCGAAATAAAATGGACACGGACCTAGTAACGTGCTATAATATAATTGAGTTTCCAAGCGTATAAATCTTATTTTATGTTGCTATTTATAATTAGCATTGGTTTTACTAGAGAAGAGAGTGAGAGAGCAATCACATTTATTATGCAATAATCAAAATATAAATCTTTCGCGAATCTGCAACGTGACATTAACCCAACATGAGGAATCTTTCAGAAATGGAATACATAAATAAATATAATAGGATTGCAAAAAAAGAAATCCTTCGCTCTGCCTCGCTTTTCCAAGTCTTGTTTCCAGCTAGCAGAGCTTAACTTGCAATTCGCACTCTTACACAATCAGAATGAGATCAAGCAAGTAATGTAAGCATAACGTGTGTATCGTCAAACATATCAGCAAACAAAAACGTATTGCTTGCATAACACTCAATATTACATAGAATCTTTTGATATCTATCTTGTATATATTTTACGTTAAAGCTTCCAAAGAAAATGCCAGTTTACGAAGCATGTCATCATTTCCATTTGCCGTGATGATCATCCTCATTTTATTTGTTTCTGACAAGTCAGCCTTGAATAAAACATCCATTCTAAATTGCTGTTTTGCAGAAAGAAAGAATTCCTAAATCTCTTTCTCCTGATCTTAACTTCATTTTGCGTTATTACTTTTTCCAGGTAAAAGCTTATTTATTTTTGGAACTAGTATACTTGATATCCTGGCGTCTCTTGCTCCCAATTTTTTTCCCCTTGGATTCTAGCTCAAACTGGATAAAAAAAACATAAGACAACCTCTCATTCAATTTTATTTTTGTTGTTATTTCTTATTTTTTCTACGTCTGTCGTCTATAGAGAACTGCCTGCGAAAAAACCACCAACTGAACAACAAAATAAATTTACACACACACAACCCACCCACCCACGCGTATTTACGCTTTTTTACCGGAAGCATCCCTAAGGATAATTTTCTCATTCTACCAAACTGAAATAACAAGCTGGTTGATGAACTACTCCTCCACAAAAACACAAAATAAATTGAAATGATCATCATTTTCCTCTCATTAATATTGCATTCATTTTCATGTTCGTCATCAGTATGGCAGTAATAATAACAATAATTAGCATCATCACCGTCATCATAATTCATGAATGAAAAGACTTGCTCTGATTTGCTTCTCAGAATAGTAAAAAAATAACCCAGCAGGAAGGCTGCGGGTAATTTTACCCCTCCCCTTGCAATTATAATCGCCTTTGTAAAAAATACGAGCATTGTATCACCATAATATCAAGTGAGTACCATATCCAGCCAAATGCCAAGTCAAATCATACAGAAAGGAGAAAATGGAGGAAGATATCATACCACACAAACTGAACTGTTTTTGACGTTGTTAGAGATGATGATGACGATGGTGACATAACAGCATATTGGAACATTATGCTGGCAAATACTACGACCAGGAGCGCCAGTACTTGTATGCCTGCATCTTTGAGTGAGTGAGTAAGGTTTTTTTTCTGAGAGGGAGAATGGAAGAGAAGAAAATCTCTTCCGGGTTACAACACTCAATTCTCTCTTCCTCAAAATCTCCTCTTTTGCAGCTTCTTTCCCTCCACACACTTTTCTGTTCTGTTTGGTTGTTATGTTGTGGAACTATTTATGTCGTTCCATCAATAACAATATTAGCAAGTCTATTGAAATATATAGGAAAGTCGCTCTATTCCCCAAGTTTACTTCCATACATATTCCCCGTCGAGATCCTTCTTAAATTCTAACAAGATTTCTCAAGTGAAGTTGTTGTTGTTGTCGTTGTTGGTTTTCAAGTAAATAACTGTTTGCCCTTGTTATGCTGCTGTTATTTGGAATCCGGTGACGGACTACTTGTATGGATGCTAAATGTATAGATGGATGTCGAAGTAATTTCCCCACCACCACTCTTCTTCTTGTTGATGTTTAACGGTTGGTTAATTTAAACGAACGAGTTACAAAACATATCAACTAAGGCTATAGAGTTTCCTTGAATAACAACACAACAAAAAAAGAGACATGGAGAACCTGTGCTTCTTCTCAAATGACACAAAATGTATTGAAAATTGAAAATCAAAGGAAACTCAGTACATGAAAATGAATTGGGCGAGGAAAACAGGAACCATAAGAGAAAATCACGAGAAGGATTATGATAGGTATTACAACATGTCTAAATATCCTTCCAGGAAAAATAACTGGAGTGGATGGATGGCCGGGATGAATGTCTTTCTCTATGTGATGTGATGATGGAAATGATGGCGGTGATAGTGGGTGCAAGGACCTACAAATACTTTGTAAACACCGAAAACATTGCCACCACAGCACGACTCCATAAAAAAATACTATGGATCCAGTTATATAGCAGCAAACATCAACAACCACACCATCACCATATATCACGACTACAAGAAGAACAGCCAAAATGTCCATAAAAACACACAGAAACAAATGCGGATGAGGAAATGAAGGAGAGGAAAAATGGCTTTTAGTGGGCATATTTATGTATACTTTTTTGCATCATAATGACGAGTGTATATGTGTTTCTGTGGAGTAAAAATGGTGAATAGCATGTTATTATTCATAATCAAGGGAAAATGTCCATAATCTCTCAGACTGCCATATGTCGAAGAGAGAAAAAGGCAAGGCCAGTAGTAGCCGAGTAGCCACTACATTTATTTTTTCTCCGAAGGAAAAGGTTGATATTAATGGGGAGTTGATGCTAAAGCTTGTGTTACTTTCACGGACTTGAACATGTGTGCAAAAAATGTACTTTGCATGTTTATGAAAGTTGGATAGAGCGACAGAATAATGATGATGGAAATAACATGCAAGCACAGCAGTAAAAGTTGGAGAGGAAAACATGTTAGTGGTGGGGTAGTTAAGTTGGATGTTGATGATGATGACGAATATGGCGCGCGACGAAACTTTAATAGGTTTTTCGCAGGCAGGTGAGTTTTGTACAGAAAAGTTACAATTTTTTTCTTTAAAAAGAAAGAAGAAAAATATATTTTAGGGTTTTTGTAGGTTTTATACAGGGAATGGTTATCGCAGCATCTGGAATATATTATCTTTTGGGGGTTTTACAGATTTGACAGTGGTGGAAAGTCAAGAGAATCCTTTCGTTAAATTTTCCACTAAGATCATCAAGAGAAAAAATAGGGGTGAACTTGAAAACAAAGTTGTTCTACAGAGATAAAAAGGCGGATTGACAACACTGTCAAGTCAAAGGAGAAAAATGTGAACATTTTCATTTTACCTCTCTTGTTCCAATGGGAGAAAAGACAGAAAAAAGGGATTTATTTTAAAAACACTGTCAACTGTCAGCCATGCAAACCACAACGCCTCTTCTTGTCAATTGTCAACTATTTTTAAATTTTTCCGATAAACGTCACATAAAAACTATTGTAACAGTATTTAGTGTCATGTGTATGTGCGATGAACAAACTCTTTCTCATGTAGTCACTCTAAAAATAAAATGCCATATGGACCATGTTATTAGTCCATTAAACAAAAAGGAAAAAAATTACTTAGCCAAGTGAAGTTTGCCAATGCCGACTGACTAGTACAAAAAGGGGCCAAGAGAAAGAGAGAATGACATTTAAATATAATAGTCTGCACAGTAGCAGCAGTAGTTATTTTTCTTGACAGAAATCGAAAGAAAATGGGTTGATGGGGGAAGGTGTAATGATAGTTGTAGAGCTCTGCTGCTGAGACAAGAAGATGGACTAGTCGTGTCATCCTATAATTTTCTCAGGCCGAGAACTATCATGATCATCAGGATGATGACGCCATCACGTCAACAAGAACAAATTCCTTTTTTATGTTTTTTTTCTTTGCGAAATTTTGCAAATTCACGTTAATCATTGAAATATGACCAGACCTCTTAAATATCACAACGCGTACATGTCATCTAGACATACTTTCTATTTGACATTATTTAGAAAGCCTCCCGGGTTGAGTTCAAATTTTTACGTTACATATTTATGTTATTTGTGTTAGTATCTAAACAGCGAAAGTATAAGGAGTAATTGTAATAATCATGATGATAATGTTGTACAAACAGTTAATAATGCTTTCACTTTGTTGTTTGCAAAAACATGTAGTTACCTAAGAAATTTATTATCTTGTCGAGAAAGTGGTTGCATTTATCAAAAAAAGGAAGGCACGGAGAAATTAGGCCACATCAAAATTATCGAGCAATGCAAGCCGTGCGTGAGTGAGAAACTAAGTTTGTTCGCTTTTTAGTCATTTTAACGTTCATACTTGACTCTTGTCTTTAAACGAAATTATAGACGATTAAATTTCTCGTCGTTTGAGAATTAATTGAATCCTTAACCCAGTCGTCAAACGTTTTCGTTGTTAAAGGCGGGAATATTCTTTTAAGGTTCTCTTTGTACATCAGTAATTCTATTTTAAAGTACCACTTTAAATACTCCATTGAACCAAACATTTAGAAAGTTACAAAGCATTTATATGTCATGTTTATTTTTTTACTGCGTATTTCCATTACGAGTTTTGATGTATTTAGATACATGATAAGGGATGAGTTTAACTAGATCATATAATCCTTTAAAACATCATTGCACATTCGACTAAAGCTTTCGTTTTTATTCAACCTAAAATTACAGGTGAACCAACTATAATAAATTTTTTCTTACACACAAGCTTTCGAACATGCGTTAGTTCAAGGAAAAGTATAGGTTTACCTATCTTGTTATTATGTGCTCGTCGGTGTTCCCAATTCGGGTATTTTTTCCTTGTGTGCATGTCTATGCATGCATATTAGAAATTATTACGTGTTTTGTACTCCTTCTCTAGCGTGTACATATTCTCACCAAGCTAAAAATAATACAAAAGAGAAAATGGTTTGTTGTCCATGCCCAATTTTGACCAGCTTACTGCTGCAAACTGTACTATAAACCTTCTCACTGCTGCGGGAATACATTTTAATAATTAATTTGAGAGTGAACTAATTTCCCATTCCCTATACATACCGTTTTTGGTGTCAGTGTTCTAGGTGGAAGTTTCAGCTTTCTCATAGTTGTTACATTGCTTGTTCTAAAAGTAGGCGAGTAATTACGCAAAAAAATAATGGAATCGTCGTAAAGTAAAATGCAAAAGGGGTATCGACACCACAACCGTTTATTATGACCTACTCCTCGTGCCGTCGTAAATTTTGTGACGACAAAAATAGAAATCATGTGGATTGAATTCAACCAGGTATGTTGATTGGATGATGATGCGATGTTTCCTTTCAGTGTTCCTTGATGTTCTCGTTACTCAAGTCTCGGATGGATTAAATTGGGGAAATAGAGACAATTATATTTTGCAAACTACGTACAAGATAGTCAGTAAAGTCGACTGAGTTGTTCAACCATGGAAACTAAAATTAGCAATTTTCTTTTGTACACTTTTCCATTCCTTGAAATTCTCTTGAAAAAGTCAATTGAACAAGAAAGTTGTACCCATTTAAAAAGGAAAAAAGTATTTCAACTAACTCACAATAATCGCCATTATCAACTTTTCTTATAGACTATTATTTTTAATTTTCCGGTGACTTGATGCAACAAAGGGCTATATTATTATTACAAGTTACACTTGAGTCAGAGTCAGAGCAGAGAGGAGTCTGAAAAGTAGCTTAAGTAGAGCAACGATGAAAATGACAAGTTAACGTTGAACTTGTAAGTACGCCATTGGTACATACGTTCAAAAAATTGTAAAAGTAATAGTGAAGATATGTACATAAAATGGTGGTATTGTTGGTAGCACTAAAGGCAAAAACTTGACAAAGATAACAAAGAAGTGGAGTTAGAGAGAGAGAGAGCGAGAGAAGTTGGTTGAGATGTAATGGAATTGTTTGCCTCTCTTCTTTCTCCCAGCCGACTATGGTTACTTTTAACAAGGCTTCCTCTTCACTCTTAAATCCCGGAAACCGAAATAACTACTTTGTTCCAGAAATCCCCAATGCACCATCAAATGAGGAGACAGTACTTCAAGTTTTATGAAGAATTTGCATGTCTAACCTTTTGCCAGTTTGCCACCATCACCACCACCGCCACCACCACAGTTTCTCCAATTTTCTGCTTGAAAATCAAACCAACGCGTATGTAATATTATGGATGGATGGGTGGATAGGAGGAGCCAAAAGGGAAATTGTACTTTTCTCTCATCTTCCTCAGTGTTCCCATTCCTCCTTGTTTTCCAGATTAATTAAACAACTTTTGTTTCAATTCATTTTACAGCAAAAAGAGAAGAGAGAGAAAGAAAAAAACTTGTCTTGTTGCTGCCGTTTTCATCAATTTTCTAACTCGGTTTTACTAGCTCGCTAGTTACTTGGATGCTCATCTTGATCACCACCATCATCAAAAACACCAAATTTCCTTTTGTTTGCAAGTTCCCTTTGCTTTTGCTGCTGTTGCGATTGCGAAACCTCTTTCAACAAATCTAAGCCTGTATTTATTTCAAGCAAAAATGGTTATTATTATGATGATGCTGAGCTGATGACGATGACGACAACTATATACTACAGCAATGATGTTGGTGATTACAATGATATTCCCCATTGTATTCTCGGTAGGTTTACTGCTTTTCTCTTTTGGTTTTGGTGAACTAGGAATAAAGCAAGTAGAGAATATGAGGTTACCTCCTCCTTTTCCTTCAATCCAAAAAGTTGTTTGTGCCTCTGCCTGGCTTTTTGTTGTTGAGCAAAGAGAAATGGTTAGGCTGATGATGGAAATTGAATTCAACGATGATCATGATGACAATGACGAAAGAAACTTTCCACTTTTCCTAATCAACCCTTTTTTGTGTGATAAATAACAGTACTGCGAAAAGGGAGCAAATAATGAGTGAAGCCATTGCAATCCACAGCAAGTCAGTCAACCAGCTAAAAACCAAAGTCAGTCAACTTGGTTCAGAATAGTTCAGATGATCATGATGCTGTAAGGAGAAGATGATGTTGACTATGGGATTGTGTTATGTTATTCACATGTTATGTACTTGCAGAGAGGAGGATAGGCAGCAACGCAACGCCGTTGGAAAACTACTGGAGTTCTATTAACTTCACAAAGTAGAAATACTTGGAAAGAACCCAGCAAAAAAAAATCCGTACTTTTCTCTTTTTCCACTTCAGCGACAAAGATGCGAGAATATTTTGGTGCAAAATAAAAATGTTTCATGGAGTTTTCCTATAGATAATATTTTGTGATGGTGACTGACTGCAAGATATGTTTTAAAAATAACTAAGAACACTGAACAGCCTACACAAGTTAACATGTGTCAGCAGACTTTGATGATGATAATAATAATCATGGAGAAAAGGGATCAATAAACGACAAATACAACTTTGTGCAAACTTTGCAAATTATTTTTCTCAAAACAACAAACCCCCTCTCGTTAAACAAAATTTTCCATTGCAATCCTACAAACATGCTTACAAAACTGCTTTCGACATTATTGAATTTTCTGATATAAATAGTCCCAACACTACTGATCATAATATCATTGTGTTTTCCAAATCAAATCTGTTTCTGAAACCTAAAACCCAAAAACCAACACAATAACTTAATTTCCATTTTTCTGGGGTCGTTCACTCTTTTTTCCCTGCAAATGTTTTGATTAACTCCAGAACTAAAATTTGGAACTGTTTTCCTTGAATAAAATTTAATTAAAGTGATAAAATTGAAAACTTCACAGTACATCAACAAAACAAAAGCTTACATCATCGTGATTACGCTTGTATGTAACTTATGTAACTGATTGCAAAGGAATGGTATTGGTTTCCCCGTTAATCAGTTTCTCTCAAATGACGTGCAATTTTAATAGTAAAACTATTTAGTTGTCATTTTTTTGTAATTCAATGAAGCTTGGCTTTGACTGGTAATTTGAAGCATTTTGCATTTTAGATTCAATCGTTTTTTCTATATTACAGCTACTTACTCATTACGCTTTAAACCAATTTTCACACTCGATTTCACTTTTCAATGATTAAAAGCAATGATTGCAGATTGTGGTGTGTGTTGTAGTAGCTCCTGTCATTCAATCTGTTAAAGATGTCAGCATGTTCCCTGCTGAACACCCTTTTCCGGTATTAATATCATAATGCGTAAGCAATTTATTGCTGATTTATATTTTTGGATGATACAGGGATATTTTTTTTGCTCGTTTTTCAAATCACTTGGGTGATTTGCAACTACATGATTATGATGACGAAGAGGGAATAATGATTGTATGTTAAAATGCAATGATGCGCCTGCAAAATAGATTCCAAGAGCGTACATTCCAGTAAACTTCATTTCCATGTTTGGTCGTGCAATGCATTCCATCAATTTTAGATGGAGAGTCAGCAAAGTCACTCAAGCAAATAACAATATATTATATCATCAAGTATACATAATACTTTTATATCCCACCTTTATACCTATTTTCTCACAAACATTTCTACATTCCATATGAATTCAGTACTACAAGTAGCCCGATCCTCCAATTGTCATCGCTTCATATTTTGGAGACGAAAAAGTACGGAGGACGATGAGAAGGAGGAGGTGATGCAAAGCTTAGGTAAAACGATACATAGACTTTATGTTGTTAATGCTGGTGACGATGATGATAATAATGATGGCAAGAGAAACTACATAGTTTTCCCATGAATAATCGATCAGCAGCCATAGTAGTAGCAGCAACAGTAGAAGAAGCAAGCAAAACCAACCAACCGACCAACTGAGAGAAACTTATTATTTTGCACTCTATCGAAGCAACGACGACTACACGACGACGACATCGAAAAGCGGTGTGCATGTCTTATCGTATTAAAATGTGTGTGATCAGATCATAATAATAATAGTAATGATATGATAGCCAAACTGAAACACCAGTGGAAGTATGGAGTATACTTGGTTTCCTTTCGTCATTTTTCGAAGGGAAGTGAATGTTGTGAGAATCGAATGAATAAAAAAAAGTTTTTCCCTAAGAAAGAAATATTTTTCTCGCAATATCTATGTAAAATATACTGTTGCTAAAAAAACCATTTACGAAACCAGTGCCTTCTTATCTTGTTGTCAGTCTCTAGAAAGCATAACGATGACCTGCCGTGGCGTAACAGTAGTACTCGTGGAGTTGGTTTAATCAACCGCATATTTTGTACCACTTTCCAATTCTATATAGTAATGCAGGCAAGCATATATTACACACACACAAGATATGTCTTCCATCAAACTTTGTCAAGACAAGATATGAAAGTAAACCCCAAACACACTTTTTTGCAAGAGAAGAAGAATAACAAAATTTAAACAGACTCAAGAAAGTAACGTAAGTAGAAAGAATGTTTTCGTATGAAGAAGGAAGGAACTAACCAGCCAGAAAAGTGGAACCATGGAAATGGCAAAAAAGAACATTTAGACTTAATATTAATATACACACACGTCTCTAGTATTTATGTGTACTTTTTTTCAGTGAAATGAAGTAAAATTTTATGCAGTTGAGTGGAAGTACACTAACTTAACATTTAGTTTTTTATATCGTTTTTTTTTCTTCCTTTCTGGTTGGATTAAAGCAGCATGTTTAGTTGACATTAAGGAATCCAAGCAAAAGTATGCACATAAAAAGGTTATTGCTATTGGTAAAATGTGTTGTAAATATTTATTTTTCACTTTTTATTTAGTTTTTGCTTTTCATCACATGCATATATCACAGATGGTGATTATGCATAACGATTAATGTAATTTTGCAAAAGTTGGGAAAATACGTAGAAATAGTAAGAGGGCTATTCACACAATTTTGCCATTATACTGAGATTACATGAAACACCATTACCTGCTTACCATACATACACTTTTCGCAACAGAGCAACTGGAAAAGATTTTTTGGCAATTTTGGCAAGAATATGTTTAAGGTCATCTGTTATCTTGAAAGAAAACCAGACACGACAGTGCTGAAAGCAATAATTTTTCTTTGGAACTAAAAAAAATCTGTTCTTGTTTCTAAACCTTGTCTGGCCTATAATTCAGTTTTTAGTGTTTCATTTTTACGAGGACATCAATGTTAAAATTTCTGCTATAAATTTCAGAGCTAAATTTCTTTAAAAATTAATTTAAATGTTAATTATCCCGGCAAAAAGTGAAGCGGTACAAAATCTAGCAAAGGTTTAATTAAGTCCTTTTATGCAAATACATTTCTTTATTGCTCATCTTCAATTTTAATGGTGCCTCACTAGCAACAAAAATCATCATAAATTAAAAATAGTGACTGGAAAGTTCGGATAGTAAAAAAATACTAGCAAGATTGCTCATGCATAAATTTTACAGATGAGCGAATCGTCAACATCATAATTCTCCTCATCTTGTTTTATAGCCTATTCTTGTGATGACACCGCCATCATCACAATCTTCTAATAATATTAAGCTATATACTATTATGGACATCTTGCAAAAATCAATCGCAGTTTTGTTTTTTTATCCTCAAATTCAACTATCATTAGAATATCCCAACAACCACCACCAACGAAGAAACAGGACTCCCTTCGTTGTCGACAATAAATTTAAATGTCGATGTACAAGGTCATCTTTTCCACAAAAATAAGCACGCATTTGCAAATCCTACCACACATGTATTCTTGAAAGTATGAGCAAGCATCAATGATATTCAATATATGTACATGTTCTCCAAATTTAAAGTTTACATTCGACATGATCATCAACTGTCCCAATTTGGAATGACCATAATGATGTTTCCAACTACCAACGTTTTGCACATGGGGACGGACGCCTGTGTCCACTACACACACTAGGAAGCACAATTTTTTAAA
>JAQFZH010003465.1:0-13801 GCA_034695485.1 Entomobrya nivalis | reverse complement strand
TAAAAGACGCAGAAATCTTTCTTGCTCAAATAAAAAGTAAGATTAGATGAAAATAATTGGATTTTACAACAGCATGATGTAACTGGGTAGTAAGTAAGTACATCCCTAGGTATGCTGAAATACCCAAATGATTTATAAAAGTTTCTACCTATTACTTAATATACTTCCCAACTAAGCCTCTCATAATCCTCTTTCTTGTCATCTGTCACTTTTCTTTAATTCGTGTTAATTTCCTTACTAAATAGCCAAGCTAGGTATAAACAAAAGTATATACGAACATATATTATTGACGTACATATAATTTCGCTCTAGCAAAAGGATTTTACGAAATAATACCCAATAATATTCTATTTTTAAATTGTCTAAAAATCATTTAGTTTTTCTTTGCTGTAGTGTACCTAACGGAAATCCTAAAACCATTATTTACATTTTCCTAATAGTTGATTACTAGAGCAGTAGAGTAATGTCAGAACTGACGGTGGATTTAATAAAAAAAATCAAAGCAAATATTATACTTTTATTCTGCACAACAAGTCTTGATGATGAAACACACGCGCTCTTCTACTATTTACTCGGTGAAGTGGGAGGAATAATATTGCAAACGGAAAAGTCAAGCCGACAGCAATATTTTTTGTTGGTGATGGTGGTGGGGGGAGACGATGGATGCCTGATGGGAGGAATATATTGCCTATTATTTGTTTAGCTGTTATTATCATCGTTGTTGTCGAAGAAGAAGAGAGATCCTGTTGTATGTAGAGTGTAGTAGCTTTTTTCTTCTGTTGTTCCTTCTTTTTTTCTGTCTTTCGCTCTCACTCCAGGAGAGAAAGTGATATATGTGTGTGTGTTGTGTGCAGTTTTGTAGGTTGGTTTATATAGTACGTCGTAAAATGTGTAAAACACATCATCATCAACATGAACTTCTTTCACTCATAACAACGATGGAAAATCGAGAAACATACGACAAGCAAAGAAGAGAGAAGATGAGAGAGAAAGTAAACGATCAAGATTTTCTCTGTTGATTCTTTCCTTTTCCCCCACAAAAGTATAGGGACTTGTGTGTGTGTGTGTCTGTGTTGTTGCAACGCTTGCGTTGTAGCCTTGAATCGATTACGATTTTGGAAGAAGCGTGTACCTCGTCTTATACATATACCTATATATTTTATGTAGTTAAAGATGATTATATTCTGCAATAACTACAGGCACTATATACTCCTCCACCACCGCTACCATTGCTTCTACCCTGTTGACTTTCTCCAGTTTTGTTGGAATACTTGCTTTCACTATTTTTTCCCCTCTATTTTAGTTTTTTTATATGGAAGGTTTAATGTTACCAACCTTGCCTGCCTGGTCTGGCGAAAAGAAAGGCAACTTTTTTCCGCCAGAATAAGTAGAGTGCGTAGAGAAAATGCGTAGGACAAGGAATATAAGCAGAGTAGAGTGGCGATAGCTCCGAGTTGAGAGGAAAGAGAACTATCTAAAATGCCACCACTTGCTTTTGTCGACCTTCCTTTTTTGCATGAAAAAATGTGAGAATAGTAGTGTGAGCGCGATGCAAGCAAGTAAGCGTTGTACGTGTGTGTATGTGGCTTAACCAAACGAAGAACAAAACGAGGGGAAAACACTATTACGGGTTTACTATAAAGCATAAGGACTTTTTCGCCTGCTTTCATGATGAGCTTACTCCAACATGAGTGTGTGTAGTGTAAAGCTTTCTCTCTCTTTTTTTACTTACTCGACAGATGAGCGAGAGAAGAACAAATGCAGCTCTCATTATGACTGCTTTCAGTATTCCTTTCTAATGAAATAGTCGAGTGTATTGCAAAAAGGGTTTTAATTCTGTCCTCTCTCCCTCACTCTCCCTCTCTTCACATCTTTTGTTCTTTTTTCGAATGTACGCTCTCGTTTCTCGGTGGTGTGCTGCTGAGTGAATGAAACTTGTCGTTTTAAAATTGTTTTACTTTATTCCATGTTTCTTTCATCTAAAAACAATACAAATACTATTCAACACATACCAACAGCAGATATCGTTTTTCCACCATATTTTTTCTAGTTTCCTCATATGATTTTTCCGGGGACAAGATGTGTACAGGGAAATCAAAATAAAAGTGTATAGGCGTATATTCATAGATGCATGCTAACATTCCCATACGTGCACATATGTACATACACACAATACTCACATCATGAAAGTCACTCATATGTACAATTTCTATTAGATTACAATGTCTGTCTGTTCAATTCTGCTGTGGCTTGGCTCGTTGTAGTAGTACTACATACTTTTTTACCCTTTTGCATCATGGAGCATCATCATGACATTGTTTACTACTATATTACTTGTGGGACCACGGGGACCCACACAAGTAGAAAAAATAGTTTTTCGAGTGCTTTCCTCGAGGAAAACTACTTGTTTTGTATATGTGTCCAGCTATGTGTGTATGAGTATCGGTGTATTTTCATTCAACACAATACATACATTTCAGATGATAGGGGACATCGACCATAATAAACCAACGGAGTGAATAACAGGACAGGAGCAGCAGGTGAAAAAATGTTGTCTTCTCAGCTCTCCTGCCTGCTTCCTCATTTTTTGCCTGCGGACACACACAAAAAAAGCAAAATCCATGAGCATTTATTTCCTACGTCACAAAATATGGAATTGCAATTTTTCCTCATATCCGCCACAAGCAATACATATATATACATTACCAAAGTACACAGAAATGTACACGGTGACAGTGGACATCTCTTTTTTCATCTCTAACAGCAAAGTTCACTATTTGGTTTACTCTCGGATGAATACAACTAGTCTGGTAATGTTGGCGGTGGTGAAAGTAAACTTTCACTTAGGCCAGTACTATTATTATTACTTTGTGCAGAGCGACTTTGATTGGGCTTGATTAAACTTGAAAGCTGGCTGCTATGAGTTTTACTGATCCGTCATTCGTCGTATCATTTTTTTTACAATGCTTTTACAAAAAATAATATTACGGTGCACACCATCAATACTAATACACTTACAATCTCGACTGCACACGACTAAAACAATAATATATCATCCCCATCATGAAATCTGTAGAGACAAGTGAAAAAAAATACAAGCACGTCATTACGACCATCATCATCCTGATATTTACTATTACTATAGTAGTAATGATGAACGTCTCTAATGCTCCACTCTCATTTGTTTTGCTGTTTGCATCAGATCAGGATTTATATCCCAGCGACGACAATGAACTGATGCTAGTGGAGTGTCCTGCTGTCATTTTGATTTTCATTATAACTGCCATGCCGTGTATACACATATGTATGAGAGAGTGTGTATGAGGTCTCTTTCTCTTCATGTTGCATCCTCCGTTGAGTGTGTGTACCTAAAAATGTACACATTATATAAATAGTACTTATGTTGATGCACATAATATATCTTATCTTCTATCTATCTGTCTGCCTTTCACTAGACAAGTTGAGTGAAAGCAGAAGCATCGGAGTAAGTAGTGACGATCTGATGTGTGTGTATCTGTGCCTGTTTAAAATGAAGACGGAATGGAGCATCGGGGAGAATCAGCAACAACAGCAGCCTTATTGTAAGCAGAACAACCAAAGCCAGTCAACTTGACTCTAGCCTTCTCGCATCGTAGTAGTAACTCTCCTATTTCAACTCAACTCAAGCTCAGCTCCCTACACATTTTCTTCCCTTCTTTTTACTCCCTTCGCTTTCCCTCTACATGTCTGAAAGAAGCAGGAGGAGAAGTGGAAGCAGCAGCAGTAGTAGAATAGCACAGAGGACGAGGTTTCACGGGGGAATCAACCAGAACAGCACACCAACGAGCTTGCACACAGTTTCATTTGGACTCTTCACCTGATCACCACACACACACGCAGCAACTCAGTCTCCACCACCAACACCGACGACGCGCCGTCATTGTAACCAGAAAAACTCTCTTCTTCTTCATCTCTCTTCCTTTATTTCTCTCTGACTCTTATGATGACTGTTGGGTGAGTAATAAAGGAAAAGTGAGTGAAAGTGTGTGTGTCTGTTGTCTGTGCTGTGGTAGAACAGAGAAACTTCATTTTAGCATAATCATCATTAGCATTGTACCATGCAAATACCACATCACAAGGAAAACCGTTACTTTTTTAGGAAACAGACAAATAAATACATACAATTAGTATGGAGAAATTAAAAGTGACGGTAAAAGCCAAGCTCAAGGCTGTCAGTATACGTAGCAGACATTATGGGAAATAATAAGTAAGTTTAAAAATAAAATACAGTATGAAGCTTGTTTGATTCCCTTGTAATTAGTCTCCATGGCTGGGTTTTTACGTAAGAGTGATCAAGTGAGTGGGAAAGTGAATGTACAGGAAAGAGCTTAGCGAGAATTGATTTTTTTTTTGTGATAAAAAAATCTCATTTGAGTCTTAAAGTTTAAGGTGAACTGGAAGTGGTGATCATTTGTTTCATCAAAATGACTAAGGACGTGAGAAAGTTACGTGACAGTGACGGCATTACAACCATTTTATTGTTTGCTTCAATCTATACGTATGTATGTCGCTGCTGATGTTTTGGCAAGTTAAAAGTCATGGTATCGTGTAGCTAGCGCTTTACGGTAAGTTGGGTTTTTTTTCGTGGAGCGGAGATTTTTTTCAACCTTTTCTTTTAATGTTTGCGCCCTTGAGGACCATTATTGTTTGCGTAGTGACTGACGTTCCCATTGAGCATAGTAAGTTATGGGCCTATTGAGCAAACTAAATGGGAGGAAAATAGTGGGATTTTGATTACAGAAGCAGTTTTATTTTCTTACTGAAAAAAGTAAGAATGGTCATCTTGAAAATGAAAGCAAAGTTTTCCTTTTGTTAGAAAAAGAAGAAGCATGGAGCCAGCTGCTTTTCAGCATGATGACCAATGACTTTTTTGGTTGGATTGTTAGACTGCATGAAAAGAAATTGCACGAATTTTTTTAAAAATAAAAATTTCTTTTTTTAGAACCAAATAAAATCTTTTTGGTTTTGAAATAATTTTTCTGTATACTTTTTCCAGGATTCGATTTGCTTTCCATGAAAAAGTTTTTGGCACATTGATGGGATGATGATGCTTGCGACTGTTTTGAAAAGACAGGGAAGAATAATGTGTATGTGTGCTATAAATCAGCTTCTTCTTCTACACGCTTGTTTAGAAAACCAATATCAGTTTTATGGAAGCAGGGGCACGTGATTCTATCAATCATTCTTATGTGATTGCCAACAATGTTTTCAGAAAGTATTTAATGTGTGTGCATGTTTGACAATGAAATCCCATTTGAAATGGGATTTTTATTGACCAAAAACAATTTGCTGACTTAAAAGCCAAAGACACCAACCCATTTTTGCTGTGTGTTTTTTACGTATTTTTTTGGTACGTGGTATCTATAAAAGTTTATTGTTCAACAGAGAAAATCATCATGGCTGGATAAAACTTGTGTCACCATAGCTGTTCTTCTAGAATAAGAGACATTGAATGTGTTTGACATATAAGTAATATGTGATTTTACTGTTTCAACTTTTAATGAAAAAAAAACTGGTTAAAGTTTAGAAATGGTAGTTTAATTTTGAATGAGTGAAATCGAGGAAAGTCGCGAAGGTGGTGACGGTGGGAAATGCCATGTATGGTTCATCAGGCATTTTCATCATCATCATCGTCACTGTCATTATTTGTGCCCGGAGAAAGCAGCAGCAGCAGCGTCAGACAGCAGGAAAGAAGACTCAGCTTCATCCAAAATCTGGAGAATCTTGTATTTCAACAGAGACGAACCAAATATCACCAAGTTATTATTATTATTATCCTCTTCTACTTCTATTCCCAGCAACAAATACACTATGTAATAATATCTTCCTTGATATTAGAATTATTGGAGTTTCATGGGTACACTTACTTTACTCCATATTACCACTACAACTGCCCTGTGGCATCATCAGTATCATCATCCGTGGCATATTTTTATTATTATTATGGCTTAAGTGTTCCTGACGACGTCGACCAAGACGACGGGTACTTTACTCGTACTTCTCCAGCATTATCAGCAAACCTTCCTGTATATCTACCCCTGTCACTTTCCTCACTTTATTTCCGTACATTTGTTGGATCATCATCGTCATCTTGTTCTCCAACATCAGCAGCAGTAACCATAATAACCACTACTACCCCCACCACAAATATCATCATCATCATCAACATCCTCATCTCCTTCTTCTTCATAAATTCCAGTACGAATGTGTTTTTTAAGTTACTCGCAGTTGTAGTAGTTCCTCCACTGGATTTCCTCCTTTTCAACCAACTTTCACCACTATCATACCACTGGCAGCCATACAAGTACCGGAATCGTCAACATAATAATAATCATTTGCATCATCATCAGCAACAGCAGCAGCAACATTCCTTTCGTCTTGTGTGTGGGTCATGGAAAACCTCATTTTTCTCATCGTTATTGTCCTCATCTGTTACGGTAAGTAGCAAAAAGCACAAAAACCAACTGACTCATTTTGCATACATGTAAAACTCATACCACCATAATAAGCAGGCAGTGAAAGGCAGCATAATACACACATATTTCCAGCGAAGGACAAAACTTTTCTAAACCCACAAAACCGAAAAATGGAGCAAGTTCTGGGAAACCAAATTAATGCATTTGATTGTTCATGTGAAACGACAATTGCTCCAAGCATTTTCTCCGCAAGTAACTGTAGAACTCCTTTCCGTTGTCTGGATTTGTGACTAAAAATCCTCATGTTAAAAAAAATCTCTTACCAAGAAACGAATGAATTTGTGAATGACGATGATTATAATAAGCGGTGGTATGATTTGGTTGGCATGGTAGTATTTTACCATATTATTACTTTGCTATTCCACAATTTATTGTTATGAATCAATATATACAACCAGTCAAACTACTAGCACGACTGGGATTTCCACTTTTCAGACTACTTGAGCCGAGAGGCTTGTTTTCCTCTCAGGTGTTAACTAATTTTTAGACTCACTCTCATTCCCAAATTTTCCACATAGTAAAGGAGGCTTGGAAAGATGAATCATAAATATAGAAGTTACTACCGTCTAGGGTCTGATTATTACGAGCAAAGTTTGAAAATGAAATTTTCTCTGCTGCTTACTTACTTTGCAACAAGAAATATAATGGAGTGCCTAGCTATGCGACTATTGCAACATGGCAAACACTACGTATCCAAAGAGATATCTTCAAAACTTTGTTCTCTTCAAAGTTTTAGTGATACTTTTTAAATTGAGAGGGAAGCAGAGTATGAGCAAGAGCAGCACAGGGCAAAAAGGTTTCTCTTATTTGTTAGTTACCCGGAAATGGAAAATTGTAGCTATTTCTTGAGCAAAATGTTAGTTGTTTGTGATGTGTTCTCATCCTGGAGCATTACATCTCATTTATTAAAACATCATGATCGTTTGTACTGTGTCGTAGAAAGAGAGAGAGAGATGCAACCGTGTTTATATTATTTACTTGATAAACTTTGTAGTCAAAGAGACGGCAAGAAGCAATCGTTAAATATTTCTTGTCGTTTCCTAAAGTTGATATTTGCCATCGTGTATAACATACTATTATTATGAAATATCGTGAAATGTCGCTTAAAAGCCTTGTGCTCTTTTCTTTTCATCATTTTTTAACAAAGTCATACATGGATATAAGCGCGTACTTATATGTATCCCGTCGGTATTTAAGGGAAGAATTATTTCTACACAGTCAAATGTACAAATTGCTTGAGATTTTCGTTTCTTGGGAAAAAGTGAACAAACAAACGATGAAGGTTTTTCTACTTCTGCTGTTCTTTCTTCTGTTGTGAGAATTTTTTTTGTACCATTTGTATATTAGCAACAACGACTCCGACTAAGATGACGATGTTATTATTAATACATAAGGGAAAATGACTACTTTATTCTTTACACATTCGTTCATTCGCTCACATTTATTATAACTTTTTTTGTGCTGTACTCCTGCTGGAAATGCTTTTCTCTTGCCGCTGCACACATACAGTCAAGTTTCTCAGAGTAAATAACGCTGGTTTACTCACTCTCTCTCGCTCGCTTTCAATGTACAGTTGGTGATGTGATGATGATGATGGTGCAATGTGGAAGACATGACAATTGATATGCTTTCACTACACTACATAACATCGTTTCTGGCAAATGTATACACTTGTTCAGTTTTTTGAAATACACTAACTCCACTCCATTATGTGAATGTAGTAGATGGAAGGAAGTCGAAGGTTGACCTCTTTCCTTTGACTTTTTCTCTTGATGTCGGTGATGTGATGGCAGCGGTGGTGGTGGAGACGGCGTAAGGTTTTGATACAACTGTACAAGATACACAGAAAGTAAGGCACAAAACTCCATTTGAATCAACTCTCCGTTTTTTCTTGGGCTCTTTTAAAATACGCTTTTCTTTCTTCCTTGTCCTCCTTCGTTGAAAATCAGGGAAAGTTTCTGTGTGTCTATTAAAAAAGCATATTATTTCTCTCTCTCTTGCTCTCTATTTTTTGTGTGCATACCCACTCTACACTACACCAGTGCCTACAAATTCACCGAGTTTCTTGTGAATTTCTCTCTCTGAAGTTTCTCTAGTTATGTCTGACTTGGAATAGACTTTAATACATATATGTATTTAAATGAATGTGTGTGAGTGTGTCCATACATAATGCAAATGAGGCAGGCAACTCTACAAGATTGTCATTCAAAACATGACAGAATGAAGGGAAAGTTAAATTGGGCTATTTTCACCCGGAGACGGAGAGAAAAAAAACACAAGAAGGTGGGAAATGTTGGAAATGAACCAAACTAAAGAAGCCAAGCGTTTTATACAGCTTAGCATACACCAGAACAGGGTAAAAAGGGAGTCTGGTGAATACAGCGCGTGCTTTCTCTTCGTACTAAGAAGGAAACCAAAGGAATAAGGAAATAAACTTTCCCTCTTGCTTGCTTGGCATGCATGCACTTTCTCTCCTCTCTTTCTCCAATTTTTGCTACTTCTCCTCATGTTTCTGGTTTGGTTTTCTGGTGTCTTGTTCAAGTGGTAAATGCTGTCACGTTCCTGAGCTGATGCTTTGTCAGCTATGAATATAAGTATACAGCATACATACATTCAGCACTAAAAACTCGACTACCTACTTTAGCAATACTTTTCTTATTCAAGAAAAAAGTGTGTATCCAGAGAGAAATGTCTTGTTGAGGCTCACCATTCAAACCAACCTCACATTACTTCTCTTACGTTCTATATACCATTTATCCATTCAACTTATAGTTTGTTCGTCAACCAACCTACGTTATCTGCCAAAGGGAAATTTCTTCCCTTCCGTCTGTCTGTCTTAAAGCAGTAGCTATACTCTTTCTCTCTCTCTCCCTCACTGTTTTGCGGTTTCTTATTCACGCTCTCCCGTGTCACTCTTAATCAGGGTCAGCTCATTAACGAAATGACTACTTTTCTCCCAACATTTGTATTTATATTACTCCGAGAGCCATTTCAATAAAGATGTCTTTCACTTTTCAAACCTGTCATGTGAGTGTGGGTGTGTGTGTGTATGAGAGAGAAAGAAAAGGTTTCGGTTCTCCATAGGTAACTCCATGATTTTCCTCCATTGTCACTTTAATCTGTCACTTGCCTAAATCTCTATGTATACCTCTTTTCCAAAATCTTAACAGTTCATTGACCTCTACTCTGGCGTCTTGTAGAGTTGTCAGTGACACCACGGAAATGACAACGGACACCATTCTGCACATGTACAAGTACACACTCACTCTCTCGCATACCATTTCTCCAATTACCACTCAACGAAATGCATTGGAGTGTCAGTAGGATTCCCTGGAAAAAATACCTAGATTGACGTTTCACATGCCTTGCTATAAACTTAACATATCTTTCTCGACCTTACATAGAAAGGGCAGGATTCCACTTGACACACAGTCTTGTTTCAAGCGTTTTTAGGTGAGAATGGCTCGTCACTAAAAAAACCAAATAAAAAAGTCAAACGCAGTTTATTTGGTTGTACAAATAATAAAAATGCTACTTTGGTGAGAGAAAAGACAAAAGCATTGAAATCTTAAGATTTTTACTTCCGTCATTTTCCATCTCCTCCCACTTTCCCGCCAACCTTTGCAAGATTTTTTTTATACTTATATTCCTTTTTCTTCTTTGAATTGAGATCCAATCGAACTATATCCCAGTAGACCTTGTAGTAAATTGTTGCCCCTATTATTCGACAACTCTTTTCACTATATTTCGCAAAATAAAACTTATTTTGTAACTGAAAGCAACCTTCTCCTTTTTGTTCGCCATTTTCTTCAAAAACTTTTTTTCTTCAGATTTTATTGATTAGAAAAACGGGAAAAAGGTATATTGCTGACTATGTAAAATGACTCACAAAAATCGTTATGAAAGCAAAGGCAAGTATGTGCTATGTTCTCTGATGTTTTGTGTGAAAGGAGATCCCATGTGCCTATATATTGCTCACATTTCTCTTATTGACTTATTTTTCTCCCTTCTTTTGCTTTTCTCTGTCGTTTATTGATTTCAACCTTTTTCAGCTTTCTTACCTCTGCCACCTCATCATGCCGCCATCATTTCATTTCTTTAACAACTCAAAAAAGTCTGCATTCCAGCCGCCGTCAAATTGTAGGATCACGTTTTTATAACGAGATGATGATGTGAGAAGGCTTTTATCCAAGGTTACTATATAATTTTTTTCTTATACACCATCAAGGATCAATACCTGTCACATTTTTCTTTTCTTTAGCAAATCTTTACACCGACTTCTCCTTTCTCTCATTTTTTTCTTATTTATTCTTTTAAAAATTGGCATCTTTTATTGGCCTTGATATTATTATTGTATGCCGCCCAATCTTGAAATATTGACATAAAAGTGAACCAAATCATTCGATTATTTTCTTAGCCTTCGAACGAACAAGAAGAAGTGCTCAATCTTATTGCTATTTGCAATTGTCATTGTGATCTGATCATCATCATCATCCTCCTCCTCACAATCCTTTACTCTTTTGTGATTTTTATAGCTTGTTCAGAATAATGTGGAATCACAGGAAACGAAAAAAATAGATGAAAATGGTTTGTATACTAGGTATACATACACCGTCAATAAATGTAAAAAAAATATATATATTCCGTTCCGTACTATACTGCTGATAAAATGGCTAGCAAGCCAGCCCGCAATTTCCATTACATTAAATAGTAAACTGCACAAAAGGCAATGGCAGTAGAAGAAAAAACAGATATACGCATGCATTTTAAGTTAAAAGACACAACAAAAGAGAGAGAAAAAATAGTAGTCGCTTTATAAAAAGAAGTAGAAAAGGACTTTTTTTCCCACACACACGCAGCATAATGGGATGAAGAGGACATGGACGACGACGACACAAATAAATTCCCAATATTCAACAGTTCGCCTGAAATAAAAACATATCAGTACTTTCACAGGGAGGCAGGGAGAGAGAGGTTTACAATATGTATTGTAAGTACGTCTTACTTTATACACTTGAAGTATTTTTATGCATGTAGATATATTTATGTATTTGTACTTTTTCCATCTTTTCCTCTCCAAGTAGTTTCTATTTTTTATTTCATCTCATTGAATCAAATCTGTTTCTTGTGTGGAACCAACCGTGTTTTTCTTCTATTCTTCTTCATCTTCTCTAGAAGAAAAAAACATTATTTCTTTTTTTTCTTGCTTTCTCCTTTTTTCCTCCTAGTGTTCAGCCAGACCCACCACTACCACCTCAGTCACACAAGCAGTCAGAGTAGTAGACAATAATGGCAATCTCACAAATGCAAATGTGAAAGTAATGTAATAAGGGTGAGAGTACTATCCCATTCCACTATGTACACACAAGGATATACACACAACACACATATGCATATATTTATACATGCATAATGCTTACCTTATTATAGGATGTACACATGACAAAAAAAGGAGAAAGCTTGATTTTTTCCAAAAAGGAAAATAAAGCAGGAGTATCAGAGGCAGCAACAAAATAAATGTGTATTAGGTAAATGATGACGATGGCAAGATGGTTTTCTTTTTCCTCTCTGCTTACTTGCCTGCTTGCGTTCACTTTGACAAAAAAAAATTGTTGATGCGTGCTCCTTTATACAATACTGTAAACATACGTATACATATTTGTGTTGTCTACCACCCACTTTCTCTTTACCTTATTTTTCTCATGGACTTTACTTTTCTTCTACTGCTTCTTTTCTAAGCAAGTTGGGTTTTATGGTCTATGCAAATGATGATGATGATGATGCCATGTAATCTGAGGAGCAATTCAAAAAGGCACCCATTTCACTTTATAAATATGTATTTGCCTTTCTCTCATTCATTCTCTCCTGCTTTCACTCTGACATCACCGGTATAATAGGTCTCACCCATGAAGCACATGACAAACGAGGGAACGTAAATCAGGTACTTTATGCAGCTGCATGTTCACTTCCTTTTTCTCTTTTCAAAATGGGAGGACACGAAAAAGCTACATATTTTTTCCCTAGAAAGATCACATCATCATCTTTGTAGTAGTGGTGGCAGCAGTGTAGGCATGATAATCATGATCGTCGTCGGTATCATGATAATCATGATCGTCGTCGGTATCATGATCATCAGATCAGCATAACCAATGATCTTTTACGACAATGGAAACATTATCCAGTTCTGTCAGTAGTATACAACACATACAGCCAGTCCGTTTTTTTATTATTCCACCATTCCTCCCATGTCATGTAGTTAACTGCAGCAAGCAGCCATCATAACATAACAATAATAATAATAACAATAAGGTAGTAGCAGAAAGTAACTTAGAAACAGATAGATAGACAGACAGAAGGAGAGAGAACTGTGATAATAACTATAGAACCCATGGCATGGTTTTGGGTTTATCGCCACCACGTCCACTACCTCCACCAACGCAATTACATTATTTTCTGTTGTTTATCTTTTGCTAGCTGCTGAATTTCAGAGAAAAGTTAGTAGACTACAGGAGCATTCCACAAGAAACATCAAACCAGCAGAAATACATACAGCAAACAGACATCAGACAATTCCATTTATTTTATTTTCTCAGTGACTGGACACACCAGCTCTATAAGTATATACTATACACACTGTCATGTCATTTGCTGCTGATAAGGCTTGATAAAAAAAATATATATCCTTCCAGGCAAGTAAGCAGACTTGCTTTTCTTGTAAACTTTTTCATCTCTCCCACTACAGTTCATATGGTTCCCTGCTGCAGCTTCTCTATGTAACCTTGATTACATTTAACGATCTTCATGGCGAGTTGGTTTTGTGTGGAGGTGGTGGAAAATCAAACGGTTAATATTTATTGCATGATATCTCTGGAAAATAAATGGCCTCCGGTTGATTGGCTGTGAAGATAAAAAAACACAAGTAATTTCACCCTTTCGCATTAGCCATAAACCTTTCCAATGCATAATGTGCAGTAGCAGTTTTTTTTGTAGCAGTATAATCTGAATCTCTTATGAATCTAGTAATGTGTAATGTGTGCATTGGTCTGTGCTAGTGTGTGGCCTGGTCCTAGCTTTATCAGATATGAAACCAAGACAAGGTCACAATTTCACTAGGGACCCGTATATTTACTTCCTTGGAGAGAGGGAGAAGCTTCCAGCCAGACAAAAATCCATTTTGAGTTTTCAAACAAACGAGACCTTGAGCCGTATTGGATTTTGAGGAGATGAGATGAGAACGGTTTGAAATATAAATACATATGATGCATGTAATGATTCTAATGAAAAAA
>JAQFZH010003464.1:0-13804 GCA_034695485.1 Entomobrya nivalis | reverse complement strand
GAGCATTTTACGGCTTCAATTGCTTTAAAGACTTTTGACCATTCAATAAAGTCCGCTTTTTCATCAAAATCGATGTACAAAGTTTCCAAATTCCACTTCACAGATGATTTAATCAAAAGAGAAAGTTCGTTTTCGTCACAAGATTGCATTGATAATTTTTTAGGCATGGGAACTTGTACCGAAGCAGAAAAGATGTCATAGTTGCCCTGGAACTTATTCTTGGATATCTCCAGCATTTGAAGTCCAGATGAATTTTGGTTCATCAGCTCATTAAAAATAGGAGCGGGAATTTTGTGAGTCTTTAGGAGCGTCAACTGTTTCAGTTTTGGTAAGGGATTGCTTCGAATTTCCCTTTGAAGCTGTCTTAACTCTCTCGAGTTAGGATAGTTTGGACGAGGCATTTTGAACGGATAAGAAATGTCAAGAACTTTGAGGTTTGGCATAAGTGAAATCCATTCTCTTATCAATCGATAATATTCCACAAGTGACGGAAATTTATTTCTAGTGGAAAGATCACAATACCAAATATAATGTCCATATTTTTGGAGAATACTTGTGATTGTATCCCAAAACACTTGGTCATCTGGTGTTGGAGATGCACTGTAATAGTTCCATTCACTGGAATAGTAGGAAAGTTCTCGAATATTTATAGCTCTTCCAACAAATGGGCTTCTAGTGCAGTTTTTTGATGAATGGGTGGACTCAAAATGTTCCAAATATTTAACAGTAGCCCGGAAATGTCTACAAATAAATTGTTCCAGTGACCATTCGTGACCTCGCCCTACAAAGGTGTTATTTACAGCAACCGATTTAATTCTCGAGGTGTCCTCCTCATCATCATCCGACTCAGAGTCTGTTGAGTCATTACGATCGAAATCATGGTTCATTTTGTAGTGGTATGGCAAAGTTTGATAAAACTGATCAACGCCTGTATTCCAAGTACGGCAAACCATTCGCAATTTTAAAACGATTGAGTTTTCCGGAGGATATTCTTTCCCATCAATAACGCTCCTCACTCTTATTCTGCGAGCTGGTTCTGGAGGAGCAGCAACATCGTCGTTGTCTGACTCTGATGACAAATCTTGATATATTCTCCTCATCTCAAGATTGGTCAAGTCCCTTGGTTCCTCACTAAAAGCATCTTCGCTTCCCCTCTCGTACTTGTGTGCCAACATTTCAAAAACGAGAGGAAATAAAACTGTTGTTCTTCTCGTCTCCATTATTTTCCGGAAATATAAGGATGAGTTGATACCATTTTGAATGTCATTGTATAAATTGCGTTTACGAAAAGTTTCAAACACCAGCATCCAAACCTATGGAGCAAATAAATTTGATTGATATGAATAAACTATATTTTTTAATTATCCCGAATATAACAATTGTAGAGAACTTACCTCTGGTGAAAAAATTCGAGAAAGAATAATTGAATCCTCGTCCATTTTTCTGTTATCCAAACACACTTATACAAAAAAATGTCTCAAGACAAGAACTTTTACAAATTGCTCCAATTTATTAAATGAGTTGATTTGTTTTCAGGGCTAAAATAAAAATAATTTCTCAGCCAATAATTTTTCGGTATACTACCTCCTCCTGAAGCAAACTTTTTAATGCTGCTGAACGAGAAACGATTTGTTTGGTTTGAATAAACGAAAGAAGTAGCACCTATACTAATGCCCACCTAATCCTAATGACAACATGAGCAAGTCACATGCACGTATACATAAAATACAAGGTTTAGTTCATATTCTCACAATTGAAACTGATATATCAAAGAAAGTATTCTAGTGGTCATGCGCATGCACTAATGCATAAACACAAACACTAGAAAAATGTGATATAGTGAATTGCACACCGATACATACCCCAAAAAGTTTAAGCCGTCCCAACGCAAATACCTACCTAAAGGATTAACATCATGAAACAGTTGATGATTCTAGTGCACAAGACTTGTACATTAGGTGGATGGATTTGTTCGAATATTTGGAAGTATACGTGCCATAAAATAAATTCTCACAAGGCAAATTCTCTCTGTTGAGTTTGCAAATAAAGATTTCGCTGCATATGATGAATGGATTACAAATGATATATTTAATAGGTGCCGGTTGCGCAAATAATTCGACTTTATAATTATTCAATTCGTGGAAAAGATATAGGATTTACGATAAAAGTACGTATTTTATTATAAAGTTAAAATAATTTTACTACAACAATTCAATTAAAGATGAAAATTTGAGACGCTGGTGTGTTTTTATTAGGTGATTTGCCATTTGTAGATCAATATTTTTGCATGGTAAATCAATCAGAAAATGACATTTTGTAGAGCGTTTTGTGACTATTTATTTTATAAAGTATTCACATTACATTATTCAGAGACTTTGAGTACAATTAAAATGAGCTAATTATTTTAACTTAAATACTTAACATACTTTAAAAATTTCCCTTTTAACAATATGTAAACGTTATTTGCTAAGCTAAAAATTATTTATTAGTTTGTCAATGTACAATACGAATTTAAAACGTAGGTAGTAAAATAACGTATTTCTGTCAGATGAACTTCTCATTATTCCACAACAGGATACCTGAATTAGATACTACGAAAATTCATTAGCTGTTGAATGGTTTGCATTCATTGTATCATAGTTTTCGACTACCACAAACAAAAACCTGATTTTGAAAAGTAATCATCAATCTGCTCTTTTAAGTACGGTAGAAAACACAAAATGCCAATTACCTACTTGTGTTGTATTTCTATATTTAGGTGGTAAAATCTATCTGTAAAGAGAATACGATGCTTAGGAACATCTGTAATATGTATGTATTTAGTATTTATGCACCTCATACTTACCATCTGTACAAAGAGTGGATGGGCTTGCTATGGAAAAGAAGCTTTTGTACCAAATGAATGTAAGTAAATAAAGTGATGCATACAAAATATATTTTTATATAAACAGGATGCCCAAACCTGTTTCAAAGTAAGGGAAAAGTATTCAATGTTATGTTCCGCAATACACAAGTAGTCGTGCTTATTTTGTTTGTGTTATTTCACAAGTTGTTTGCTACATCATCCAACTACTAAGTAAACTAAGAAGAAAACAACTGAATTAAAACGTGCTACTATTTAGTTGTATTATTGGGTTTTTTCTTAAAATTATATATACTATTTATTTTCAAAATTGAAAAAGTCAGCCTTATAAATAAATCTAGCAAAATGAATGCAGAAACTGAGGTCAAATTTTCGTTCCTAATAAGACCAACTTGAATATTTACAGTTGCAAGCAGCCAGCTGTTCTAAACTTTACCTAAACTTTCAATACTCTTTATAAGCCAAAATGAATACCTCACGGAAACCATGTCACCTGTGTGAGAAAACTTTTGCACAATCAGACGGTTTAAAATATCACATCTCAGGTGCACACTTTGGAATAAAAGCTTATCATTGCTTGTTTTGTGATCAAAAGTTTGTTCAACCGTCCTCCCTCACCGTTCACTACCGCATCCATACCCAGGAAAAAACTTTCATCTGTAAAGTTTGCAATTCCGAATTTGCAAGCTATGGCTCTTTAATAGGTCATTCTGTTACACATTCTGGAGAAAAATTTCATCGATGTATATTTTGTGATAAAACGTTTGTACGAAAAGATGGGCTAATTTATCATTACAGAGTTCATACTTGTGAGAAACCATACATTTGTACTCTGTGTGACAAAGAGTTTTCGGGTTCGTCAAACTTAAATAATCACAGTAGAACCCATTCCGGAGTCAAACCGTTTGAATGTACAACCTGCAAAGCTAAATTTAGAACGAATCGGAATCTGAGACAACATCAAGTCGTCCACGATCAAAGTCTACGCTTCCACTGTAAATATTGTAATAAAGCGTTTAACTTCAAACAAAATCTGAAAGATCACCTAAACACCCATACAACAGAAACTCCCTTTTAGTGTTTCTTATGTAAAAAGTTTTACACTTCAAATTTTCGTCTCAAAAGACACATGTTTTCGCATACTGGAGAGATGCCCTACCACTGCTCGTTATGTAACACGTCCTTTGTCTATGCAGATTCACTACGTAGACATGAGAAAGATCTTCACAACAAAGGAAACTTTAAGTGTGAATTATGTGAAAAAGTTTTTAGTTTACCATATTATTTGAAAAGTCACATGCTTTCTCACACTGATGGTTCTTTTCCCTGTGAAGTGTGTGGAAAAGTCTTGAAAACTAAAAGAGGAAGGGTTTCCCACCAACGAAACATTCACCTTGGCAGAAAGAAGACTAATGTGTGCATTTTGTGTGGCAAGTGTTTTTTACACAAGAGTGGTTTAAACAGACATTTGGGAACGCATACCGGGGAAAAATCCTTTAGGTGTGGAAAATGTCCGATGAAGTTTGTCTTGAAAAGTGAACTCAATACACATAGGCTTCGAAATTTGGGTGTGAAAGGGCAAATCTGTTTGTTTTGTGATATGCGTTTTGAAAATCAAGCTGGATTATATCTTCATATTTTATCGCATATAAAAGAAGGGCCTGTGAGTTGTGGATTATGTTGTAAAGAATTTACGTCCAATGGATCACTACGATTTCACCTTGCCAAAAGTTGTGGGGTCACAAAATGAGAGATGTTGAACTTAGTATTGGTTGTTCCTGTTCAAAGTCTTAGAATGTGTAACGAATAAGTAGTAATATTGTGGAAATTATAACACGCTTGCTAAAAAAATCATTTCAGGATTAACCTAAAGCTAGGTTTATTTTAAAATTATGTCTAATAACTAAATTATCATTTAACTAAACTACATACAATCCCAGATATTGTAATGTCAGCCTTGCACTTGCAAAACAACAAGCATTGCAGCAAAATCAGTTACGTTTATTGGTCTAATATTTTACAACTTTTACTAAAGGTTACGAATATTTGTCTCGTAATATTCCTGTTTGTTAAACTCAGTAATCGAAATAAAATTTAGCGATAGTAATTATTTTTACTTTTACGAATGTAGCTTCTCGAAACAAAGTTAAGTACCGTTAAATACAGAATTTGGACATGAATGGTGGAAAAAAAGGTTACAATTTTACAAATTTATTACGAAGTAATTTATTAATTTTTACATTATTTCTTTTATTAATATTTTTTTTTGTATTATTGATGGTAAACAAGTGACTTTGATACATTGAAAAAAGAAATAAGCAGTTAGTTCTTTAAAAAATTATCCAATATCGTTGATACTTTTCCTAAACATTTATTTTAATATAATTTAACAAGTTACGCCTATATGTGCATATTTATAATACTAATCTATATTTATATTTAGTTATACCTGCATAATATTTTAAAGAGCATAACGGTAAAACATGCTCAAGTTTTGTACTTACGAATAAAAATTGGAGTAACAACGCGGCCAAGTTTAAATATATTTCGTTTTCGCGTAACATAAAAAATACAGTAATAATTAATGCCTATTAATTGGCCACTTAAATTTGAACTCTGGTTATACAACTGGTTCTTAACAATTTTGTGCATTTCTTGCATATCGAAAGTTACCTTGAGAAATGAGCAATAAGTAAGTGAAACGCTAAGAGGACTTTAAAAATGTTAAATGTTCCTAGTTATTTCTGTTTGTATCAATTAAATTGTATCGTTTAGCAATTATAGAGGTTTATTATTTGTTTGTAGTGCGCCGGTTCATCTACCCATTCAGTGATCAATTTTAATCCAAAATTTCAATAGTAAGTTCCTGTGTCGTAACGCACTGACATTCATATAAAATTATAGAGTAAATAGAAAAAATATTTATGAAAATTGTACAATAGCAACTAAAAATACTAAATAATATAAAAAGTATGCAAATAAGTCTATACAACAAGTTTGTTGACAAAATGGAAATGAATATTGTATTTTATAAGAAAATATTGTCTACTTTTACTTCAAATGTTTAAATACTTACACATCGTTACAGGCCTTTGTGCAAGAGACATAACTATACAAATTTGAAATGAGTTCCTAACAAACCATTTTAATTAAATAATACTCCAAAAGTTTGCAAAACGTCAAAAAAATTCAAACTTTTTTAACATCAAAACATTAGTAAGTATATTCAAGTTTCGCTTAGTTTTGAATCACAACATATTGCATCTTCTTCGTGAAACATTTTGTATACGCTATAAATAATTTACAAAAAATTTCAGATACATTGTTAATACCTAGATTTATGACAACAGGTTAACCAACTGATGCGATTAGTCTTGAACTACTTTTGTTTATAATGTTCGTTTTTGACATGATATCTTAACGAGGCATCACATTTATACGACTCCAAACATGACAGACAATTATAAGGCCTTTCCTTTGTGTGATGGTTCATATGAGTGTATAAAGTTTTCCACAGTCGAAACTTTCCTAAACAAAATACGCATTCAAGCAACTTTTTATCCATGTGCTTACCAGTGTGAAATTTTAATTTATAATTATGAGAAAACGCTAAACTACAGTACTGGCATTTAAAAGGCTTTTCCACTGTATGAATACAATTAATATGACGATTTAGGCTGCTCTTGTCGGAAAACCCTTTCCCACACAAGTTACACTTGTAAGCTCTCACACCATCATGAATACTTTTTTGATGATGCAACATTACTGCATTTGATGAATATAATTTACCACATATTTTACATAAAAATCGTTTGGCTTCGTGAGTTTTCAAATGATTTGTTAGAGTTGGTTTCCAGGAGAATGTTTTAGTACAAATATTGCACTCATAAAGCGGATTGATAGATTGATGGTGCAATAATTTGTGTCTCCGAAGCTGCGTTGCAGTGGTAAATGTTTCGGTACAGAGAATACAGAAGTACGGCTTCTCCCTGGTATGCGTACGAATATGATTCTTAAGAACTGCGTTCGAATAAAACTGCTTGTAACACAAAATACACTGGACTCGGAACGCCTCATTGTGGTTGTTGACGTGTTGTTTCCAGCTTGACTTTAATGCAAAGCCTTTCCCGCACTGATCACAACGATATCTTGGAGAGTCGGCATGAATAGCTTGATGGCTTTTAAGACACATTGAATTCCCAAATGCCTTTTTGCAAACCGTACACTTGTATGGTCTTTCTCCCGTATGACTTCTATTGTGGTCGAGCAGGTGGCCTGAGCTTGTACATTCCGTGGAACAAAGTATGCAAAAATAAGGCTTTTCTCCTGTATGTGAATGGTAGTGGTATTGCAAGTGATGTTTCATAGAAAACTGCTTGGTGCAGAAAATACATTGAAACGGTTTCATTAAGACGCGTTTTTGGAGATGATAAAAAGATGAAAATGTAAATTTTGATGACCAAAGTTTGTAATATTTTTTCTTCAATGAGTTTTGTGGTAAAATTTTATGTAACACTTTTTCGTTAATCTTGTATAGCAAAATACGCATTGAAACGTTTTTAGACCATAATGAGCTTTTATATGGTATTTTAGTTTATTAATAGTGGTGAACTTTTCGTCACAATGGAAACATTTCACGATTTAAAAAAAATCTTGATGTAAACATATTGGTTATCTCCAAGCTTAATACCTAACCAATACACTATGAATGAACCGAACCAACCGAAGTGAGACTTTTTAAATTAAAGGTAATGTAATTCCTAGGTTCATATGAAAGACTTTACTTCACAACTGATGCCGTAGCATAGAACATATTTCGTGAAATGCGCTCCGAAGATAGTTATTTAACTTGAAGCTCAATGCAACATTATGGTATGGTACACTAAAAATGACCTTTCATGAAGTGGCAGTAAAGAATATTTTTTACATACCTTTTCATCTATACCAACTTCCCAATTGGCCTGACTTATGCATGATCATATAGGCAGATTGTTGTTTGCATGTAACTTAATACACATATATGGTGCAAGCACATGCTGTCACCAGCAATCAAGGGCCTTTAGTCATATAAAACACAGGTATTCATCGTCCATTGAATGGTTTATATTCATTGTAGCCCACTATACACATTTTCAGATATAAGTACCTGTTTCACAAAGCTATTATGAAACTTCCACTTTACACACTTATTTGAATATGGTACTAAAAAGTACAAAGCACAAAATCCCGAATATGTACCTCTATGTTAACTTTGTTACAAAAATATCTCCGTCAAAAGAACAGGAATTTGCTGATGTATATAAGTAATGCATAATTTTATGTTAACAGAGTGTAAGAATTTGGTATGGATTACATATTAATAAAAATTACATTTCTTTATTTAAACAATATAACTACACCTTGTTCAAAATAACGTAAACATTCAATATTATGTTTCACAAAAACAGTTTTATGTACATACTTGTCATTTATTGTGCCTAAATAAACATTAATGGTATCTGGTTTGCAGTTTTAGTTGGAGTTTTTACTTATATAGATTACACGATGAGCAGGATTAGACATATCATAAAAATTTTAAGACAAAACACGTATATATACTAAAAAGTATACATACGTGTCAACATACATTTGAATGATGTATACTGAATTGAAATGTTTCAATATGAACCCAATAACTGAACTGGATCGCGTTAAGAAATACAAGCTATTTCACTCGTTTGTCTGTTAAACCAATTAGCCTCATATCCAACCTTACGATAAAGCTTTTTTTCTCTTGTACTTGTTTAGATATACATCACAACATGATATCCTTTGATGGAAAGTAAATAATATCATTACTATGGAAAATGGTTATCTTGCATACTAATGTATTTATTTAATATGAACGTTAATATATGTGATATTGGTAGAAAATATAACTTGTTCATTAAAATCTAAATAATTGAGTTTAAAAAGCACACACATCCTTTAATGGCCTTTCTAATAATTAATCGTTTGTTAAAAATAGATATTATTTTAATAATATTGCATTCCACAATTTCCATGCGATTTTTTTTTCATTTTCTTCGTAAAAACAAAATTCTACAAGCTTGTTTACAATTTTTTCCGGTTTAGATATTAATAACTAATATTAAAGAATGAGACACATGTTGCTTGTGCTTGATAAGTCGGGCACCACTTACTTTTGCTTATACAATACTAATTATTAAACATTAAGGTATTCTCATGTGCTTCAAAATTATAATCCCAAAAGTATGATCCAATATTTTCTTAACATTAAAACTTGGAAATGATATAACTGTTTTAGTATCCCTTCCAAGTATTTATATTACATTTTATAACAAAATTGTAACTAAGTTGAAACGTTTTTATAAAAACAAATACTTTAGAAAAATCAAAACCATACATAGTTAAAAATCAGTGAACATTTAACACTAAAACCGACAATAATCATCGGACAAAAGGCTGGGCGTCTATATAAAATAATGACAATAAATCAAAAATGCACAAAAAACAAGTTTTCCTAGCATTGTGAAAAAATCACACTGAAATTATATTTTGCTGTGTGATGTTGTCACTCTTCATTTTCTTTCCAATCGCTGAAACTTAAGAAATGTATATTGTTTATGTATATGAAATAAAAAAAGTTCAACTATTTTTCTTCAAAGCGAGAACTTACATTGTTTTGACACGTGATACCTTAAATTAGCATCATGAACAAACTCTTCATCACACAAGGGGCAGTTATATGGTTTCTCCCCTGTGTGATAAAACATATGATGTATTAATTTGTTCCTAGCATGAAAAAGTTTTGAGCAAAATAGGCAACTAAATCGTTTGATCCCTTCGTGCCTTTCCATGTGATCCTTCAGGTATTTTTCAATAGCAAATGTTTTCAGACACAACTCACACTTAAACGGCCTTTCTCCTGTATGGGATGTCATATGCACTGGTAATATTTCCCTTGTGGATAACTTTTTGTCACAAAGTTTGCATTCAAACTGCTTTATTCCAAGATGGACCAATTTTTGATGACGAACTAGTGCATTTTTGTATCTAAATTTTCTTCCACACGTTTCACAAATATGAATTTTGTTCTCATTATGCACGAACTTGATGTGCTCTTTAAGGGTACCTTTTTTGGTAAACAATCTGTAACACAGGTCACACTTGTGTTCTTGACGCTTTCCTGTGTAATGAAGTGCCCGATGGGATCGCAGTGCACTTTTGGAAGCACATGATGTATTGCAATTCTCACAGTAATTCAACTCTTCTCGTGTATGGATACGAATATGTGCAAAAAGACATTCATACGAAGCCACAAACTTGTCACAAAATATACAGCTGAAGGGTGTTACCGCTTTGTGAGTGTACTCATGTCTCGACAAATCTCTCTTTGTTTGAAATCCTTTTTTACAATAGCCACAGTGAAATCTAGAAGTTGTGGTGTGTTTATGCAAAATGTGACTTGATAAGTGGGTGGCGTTTGAACTTGTATACTTGCAAAATTTACATTTGAAAGGCCTTTCTCCTGTGTGCATTCTTGTATGAATGTGCAAACTGCCGGAATCACTGAATTCAAAGTTACAAATACTGCAAAATATGGGTTTCTCGTGAATATGTCCCCGGTAGTGTTTAATAACATCTCCGTAAATCAAAAATCTTCTATCGCAAAACAAACACTCGTATGGCTTAATTCCAAGGTGTCTATTGACGTGATTTTGAAATTCTTGCGCCTTCCTGAATACTTTATCACAAATTTTGCACTCCATATTTGCGTTTAAAATAATACTTTACTTTTATGAACGGTTTGGACGATGATAAAACAGATTTAATATCCATTCAGTAAGGTTAGCTTTAAACAGGTGTCCGTTTTAATCAAGAGGACACTAATAAACTACTCGCTTTTTTAATATTTGAGTAAATATATTATTGTATTGTGTGAACCTGTGAATGCATAAAATAGTATCGTGCATTACAGCTATGCTGCCAGTAGTTAACTTTGCAAATGGGAAGGTTGACAGTCTGTACTAGGTGTATATGATCAATAGCTGCTTACTTCCTCCTAAATGTGTGTTACCTTAGCTTAAGACGTTATATCTTTATCGCCACAGCATACAGCCGAATATATATACCATAACGCAACTATATATTTGAATAAAACGCATATAATGCCGTAAAACCGTAAAAAAATTAAGTATAACAGGTAAATCCAAATCTTGTGTGCATTATTACACACACCTATTATTATCCATGTCGCAAAGTGTCCTACATAAGCAACTTGCTAAGAAAAAGCACAGTAGGAATGTTAGATTCGTTGGTACACAAATTTATGTTGTACATACTTTACTACTTGTGTGTGCAGTGAGCAACCATCAGTTAAGTTAAATACTACAAAGTATTGTTTGCGTTTTTTGTTGTTAATTGATATGTGCTACAAATATTTTTAAGTGTTATCTCACATCATAACTTATATTGGCTTAAAGCCATTTTACCATCACGTAAATTGGCGTGCGCAGCTACCCCATTAAATAAATTGTAAAGGTTTCGTATGTTTGTAGAAATATGTGTAATACGTCTTTGTCTTCCAATCTGCATCTAATTCTCACATCCACAAGTGAAATATGCAACGTATGTGGCAAGGGATTTGCAGGAATTAGTTACCTTACGGCGAATATATAAATGCACACACTAGTGTAAGAACATGCAAGTTTTGTTCAAGGAGTTTTTAAAGTCAATGCAACTTTTCAAGTTGTCATATTTAATTGAAAATTGAAACAGTAAAATGTGTAGTAAAAGACAGTAGTAGCAAAAATTAGTGGTAAACCTACATTAAAAAAATTCAATTAGTACTTACCACTTAGTCTGATTTGTGTTACCTAATATGCAATTAATTGGACTAACTTATTTCTTAGCAAATATTAAACTATGTTGTCTAATTAAATGGTTTAATATTGTATTCTGGGTTTAAAAAGATTAAATATATGCTTAATACAAAAATCTAATATGAAAATGAGTTCTATGTCAGGTTTATTTATCATTCGATAAAAAAGACTTAATAACTTACATATAATAATGCCATGCGTAACTTAATAAATGCAAAATACTTAGAAGAATGAAGAACTACTTTTACTAATATTTACACAGTAGTGGCGTCAGAATTTGTCTTGTGTTATTAAATTATAAGTGTATAAAATATATTGAGCTGTTTTACAGAATGTGATGCACATAAGCTAAGACCAAAAATCAAGGTTGTATGAACAAATGAAATGACATGAACGAACAAACGATCCTACAAAAATAATCATGCATACGCATCTGTAAAAATATAAAATACTCATCAACATAACAGCTCAAGCTACTTGATCTACAGCAGGTGGTAAAATTACCAGCATCAAAAGGTAAAATTGTAAACAGGCTGCCGGGTGTAAAACGTTTATTGCTGAGTTTATGGCTCCGAGGCTTGAAAGCCAAATTAAATGAAAATATGATGTCGATATAAAGTTATATGTACTCTGTACGTGTTCCCATGTTTCTAAAAGAAGAAGCAGTAATGCAACTCAATGCGTAGACAATACCCTTGTTTTCACAGGTAAATACATGAAGGTTTTAAAACAGCTTTGTGGATAGTACCATTGCATTCAATAAAAGAATATTCATTTTCAAGTTGTCTAGTCGGATATTGCTACTCAAATCCCATTGCAAACCACCTCCTGCATATACGCAGACTCACTCCAGTAGTTTCATAAGACATGCATTCAAGTACTGGTATCCAGCTAAAAATACATATCTAAACATTTACTGTGAAGGATATATTCTTGTGCATGCATTGAAAAAGTACGAAACTTAGTGCTAATTCATAGCACATTTTATACACATTGCATATGATTATTTGCTTTCCTTAGATGCATAGGATAATGTTAAGAATTCATGTGTGTACAACTACTACTCAGTGTCTAACAATTTCCACTACAATCCGTAGCCCATCTGAAAATTCACTCACACACACATGCAGGTGCTTTTGTAGCATAAGCTGACAACTCCGTACAAACATAAATATCTAAAAATGGTTGGCGTACTTATAAAGGCAATTCTACTCACACATAGATATATTACCTTAAAAGGTACACAACTTAATAATACAATACAGAACACACTCAAAAGCAAATATTGAAACGAATTACACTTATTGATGGCAGTCTTTAAATCAAACCCTAGAGCAAAAGTCTGTTTATATTGAATAGAGTTTCTAAAAGTAGCAATTAATAATAGTGGATTTTTGAAGTTAAAAAAGTTAAAATGAAGTGCACAATTTGCAATAAAGCTTTCAAAACAGCTCAACACTTGCGTTATCATGTCAATGAACATCTCGGAATTAAGCCCGAAAAATGTTTGTTTTGTGACAAAGGATTCGTAACTAAAAGACATCTCACAAAACATTACCATAGGCACATAAAAGAAAAGTCTTTCTTTTGTAATATTTGCGGCGTTGAATGCGGTGCATCAAATACTTTAGTAAACCATACTAGAGTACACACACGCGAACAACCGTACAAATGTACCATGTGCTCAAAGACGTTTGCAACCTCAAGCCAAATATCAGACCACATCATGCGTTGCCACAATACCACTTTTCGGTTTCACTGTAGCGATTGCAAAAAAGGATTTAAAATCAAACAAGATTTAACAAGACATCGATATATTCACAATGCGATAATTCCATTTAACTGTGTATTTTGTGACAAGTTTTTCACTTCATCGAAAAGCCTTAAGGGACATATTCGTACTCACACGAGAGAACAATCATTTTACTGTAATCATTGCAGTAAATCATATACCAGTGGTGCTGCACTCAGGTCGCACCAGCAACTAAATCACACAGCTCAGCGCCAAGAGCACAAATGTGAACTTTGTTCAAAGTCATTTCCAATAGAAGTTTAT
>JAQFZH010003463.1:0-13805 GCA_034695485.1 Entomobrya nivalis | reverse complement strand
GCAGCCGGCTTTACTATTTACATGATTTTTTGTATAATTTCTGGCACTTTTTTACCAAAGGTTTACCTTTTTTATTATTATTATATTTTTGGTTGCTCACATGTAAGTTATAGATATCTAGATGAACGCCGGAAGTTATATGGTTGCCTTCTCTTTTTCATAATAATCTCATTTATCTACTTAACTATTACACAGGCTGCTACAAAATAATAAAGCCGTTATTTCCTTTTGCCCGTGAACAGGTTTCCTCCATCATCCAGCAACTCCAGCAAATATTACTCCCAGATGGGCTATAACTGGGAACGCCAACTGCATAAATGCGAATATCAAGTTATCTTTTACTTCGCTCATTCGTTTATATACTCTTTCTACACATATCTTGTTTCTTGGTGTTTCTGTCGTCGTGTCACATTCACATTTTATTTGCAAAGCCATGTTACAATTTGCAATAGAGCCAAAGAAAATATCTTTCATTTCAACACCTACACACGATGTGCCTGCAAACGTTAAATGTAAGCAAGTTAGAAAATAAAAACTTGTTTTATGGAGGATACCTTGTTTTATACAACATTTTATGTACATTCATTTTTCTTTGGATTAATTTTCCCCCATCATTCAGGAGAAAGTATGTATGTCTTTTAATCTTCTTGTGTGAGTGAGTGTGTCTGATGTGTAAATTAAACGCGCCATGATTACGACTGAACTTTCTCACATCATCATGCTCTCATAATCCACTCGACTTACATTACATTACTGAATATATTTTAGCAATCTTTTTTTTTTCTTTTTTGGAATCTCGTCTTGTTTCGTTTCACGTTTTTTTCCAGTCGAGTCTCAAGATCAGTTTCAAGGAGAAATACATATAAAAATTATGCATGTTATACATCTAAGCTTAATTTTTTTGAAGTAAAAATCTTTGAGTTTGGATATATCTTTTTTTGTATGTCTACTCATAATACGCGTGCATTAACGATACAAAAGATAATGCAAAACTTTTTTTCTTTTTAGCCTCGTTCACTCTATCATTCATTCTCTTTACTTTTCTTATTTTCTCTTTTGATTCACTCGGAGAGTCAACTCAAATAAAAAAGATCTTCAAAAGAAAGAAAAAAACAAGCAGTACAGCAAAAAAGAACAAGTCACGTGGATTGTTAGCTCACTCAATGGAATCACATTATTAACTTACTTTTTTGTTCGCGAGGTTCATAATAATATATGTCGCTGTTGTGTTTCGCAAAGCTCATCATAATAAAAACCAGAAAAGTTAATATAAAAGTTGATGTGGTGAATATGGATTTTTCTCTCATCTCATCTGTGATAGATCATCCTTTTAAGGTTTTTAGCTTGTCAAACTGGCGTATTTCATGTAACTTTTTGCTCAAGCCAAGTAGCAAATCTGTACTTGATGCCATAGGTTATGAATTCACTTGCATGGCTTTATGATATGAAATGATATATATGTTTTACTCACCATTTTACCCAATTTAGTAGTTATCATCACTACTTGCAAGTATTCAAGTCTATCATTTCGTTTGCTATTCTGTTTAGCTTACACCTGAGTTGTTCCCCGGATGATTATTTCGTCAGATAATTTGATGGTGAAAAGCAGCCGTTTGTAAACTTGTATAGCTTCTTTCATAACTTATTAATATAATATTGCCTCGCAATATGCCACGCTAGACTAGAGATACGAAAAGGAAACAAAGCATATTTAATAATTTATAGCGAATGATGTTTCAAGCTTCATACAACTCTTTTGTTTACTTTAATTTGTAATGAGACAGCGATGCGATGCGATATAATTTGAAATGTAACAGCCTGTTTAACAAATTTCATATATTATGCACCAGGAGATATGAAAAATGGGGCATCGTAAGACCTGAAAATGTTGAAACAAGATCATTTTTTTATGTAAATTAAAAAAGAAACTCGGTTCATATTTTACAGACACTTTTTATTATTAAAATGCAGAATAGAATAAAATTATTACAATAAATTTTCTCGCTATTAAAATCTGCTTTCCTCATTGCATCAATAAAATAGACTATCTTGTAAAATACACAGTAAGGATAATGTAATACAATACGTTTTTTTTTATACATTTAGCTCACAATATAATGCTCGATGATACATAACTTAAAAGATACAATTTATAATTTTATAGACAAAGAGAAATACAGGTCGTTTGGTGACTTTCGAGACAGGTCCAAAAAGTTTTATGATTGGTTTTTATATATATAGTTTCCGATTCCCTCTTTAGTATATATATTTTTTTACATAAAGTTTTGATAAAATTTTGTTGGTGATTTTCGATTTATTTATAGCAATTGTTTAATCTAATTTCACGAATAATAATGGTAGTTTAAAGTGAAATAAACAACCGAATTGAATACAAGAATAGGGGATTAAGCTATCTGCTCAGTTTTTACACGCTCTTCTTTTTGATGATGATTGGTTTCGAGGTGGCCGATCCAGTAGATGATTTTCCGATAAGAGAGCTGAGTTGACCTTCCATCGTTTGGGAGGGAGATGGAGGTGATGATGATGATTTGGCATTGAGAAGTCCACGTTCATTGGCAGCGTCAACAAGAGCTTGTACCAAAGTTTCTATTTGTAAAAAATCCCAATATTTGTTTTGAAATGCTGAGAAGATGATGATTATGACTTGGTGAATTAGTGAAAGCATTTCATGTTTTATGGACTTACCCAAAACCGATCTCTCCAAATCCTTGGAAATGTTTCCATTCACAGACAAGTTCTCAATGAACTTGGTAAAAGCCGGGACTGAACTGCTAGACGACTGCTTCAAGCCCATCGAGAATAATTCCCTCGCAAGTTGATATATTATTGATTCTAAAGCAACTTCTCTCATTTTCGAGTCAGCTTGTCTCAGCTTATCCACAATTTCTTCATAGTCCAGCATGTCCTCGAGGGAATTTGTGGATGTGATGGAAGAACCACCAGGCATGCCACCTCCAACACTCCCTCCACTGCCACCACCACCACCGCCGCCGCCAAGGGCATCCTTGTACATTTTACCAATTGATCTGAATGATGAAGACGTTCCGGAACCCGAGGGGGACGGGTAGTATGGACTGTTAAGTAGCTCCATAGATGATGATGCCTGTGCTGGTGGTGAGTAATAGCTGTCCCCTAAACCACCATCACTAAAATAGCTTCTCGACGTACCTGGCCCTGTTGGATTGCTGTAATATGAAGCCTGTTTTTTACTTAGAGTACGTGCCGGAGCTTCCCAAAAGCCACGCTCATCCATTCCTGATGGCAATGATGACCCACCTGTACGACCAAGTGACACTGTGGACGCGTACCGATTTCTCAAAGAGCTCAGTTCAGTTTTCACATCCTCCAAAAATCTGACTGCGTCCTGAGAAGTAATCTAGTGTAAAATAGGTAAAATGAAATGGTTCATCAAAGAAATTTCTTTGCAGTTGCAATTCACCAAGCGAGATGATAAATATTTACCAATCCATCCTGTACGAAATCATTGAGTGCAAGTTCAACTCCTCGTTCGTCCCCCATCCAGAAGATGTATTCTGCAATGTCTTGTGGTGTGTAATCAACCTCAAGGTTTACACCAGCAGCTTGTCCAGCTCGACTTAAAAGACCCATTCCCCCGCCACCACCTCCACCTCCATAATTGGACGCACTCCTAGTTCGCTTTTGAAGGATAGAGCCGCTCAAGGGGAAACCATCAGAACCACTGCTGGTTTTCACCGAAAGGGATGGTAGTTTGTTAGGGGGAATGTGGGCCATGTTAACAAGTGCTTCTTCCAGATCTGCGTTTGCTCCGCCGTACTTTAACGAATTTGCATTGTCGCTAAGTGCCGGGGTCTCCTCATTTATTTCTGGCTTCTTGACGTAAGCGATGGGTTTACTTATTGAAGAGGAGGATGAGGAGACTGAAACATCAGATTTTTTGCTGGGATTACTTCCAGTATCAGTCGCAGTACCTTTGAGGCTTTCTAGCTGAAACTCTTCATCCTCCTGTTAATGGAAGCAATGTACAAAACAAAACAATTATATACACTGTTTATGTAGTGTGTTATTAAAGTGGGTAATTGAATGAGATGTAATATGTTAGAGGAGAGAACACATATTATAGGTATATAATGTAGCTGGAGGAAAAAGGGAAAGTAAAATGTTTCCGTTTGAAGTTGAGTGCATCAAAGCGGAAGTGAAAGGAACAAAGTAAAATGGGGTTTTGTAGCCTTGGAACAATCAAAGCGAAAAAGCACCGGCTGCAAATTACAATTAATATTCCTCAGTTCACTCCACTTTGTCAGTTGGGAAGCAATGCCAGGAAACGAAGGTGAATAAGCTTTAGACTTTTTAGATTAGTAAACTCGAATGACAAACGGTTGCATCATCTTTATAACCTTCTTGGCAATTGTCCTTTTGGAAAGGTCGTTTTTTATATGAACAACTTAGATGTTAGATAGACATGAAAAGCAATAAGCGATTGAGCGATAAGCATATGCGGCTTTACAAAATAGTTTACCCAAAAGGTTTTCAATGCTCGTCAAAGCAAAAGGACAAAGGTCAGGGGAATTTAATTGATAAAAAGTGAAAGGAGAAAATGAATGAGTTTTCGCTTACCGGAATACCAGAAGTTGCTGGATTACTGTTGGGATTATTGATGTTATCGCTGTTGTTATTCAGTGCGGGTGTTGTGGACTGAGAGGATGTACTCACGATTTTGTTACTTCCGGCGGAACCTGATAACGTTAAGAAAGGACAAAATAATGACTTCGCAAGAACAAGAAATGTTGTAATATTTTTTGGTCTCTATATGTCATATAATGTTCATGTTAGCTTCATCAACATTAGACTACACATTTTAAAATATAGTGTAACATTGTTGCATCGGTGTATTGTCGCTTGGTCTATAATATTAGCAGGTACATAAAGCTTAAATTCTAATTATTGCGTCAAATACTTTACTTAGTTACTTTTGATTTCTTCACCATCTATCATTTCAGTATCAGTGTGATCTACTGTAAATCAAAATTTTACCATTTTGTAGTCAAGTACTATCGGCGTCCACATTGCTACCTGACCAAAAAAATTAACTTCAATTCAACCGTGTTAAAAAATCATTAGCAATATAACTATAAATTATCTTTTTACATAACTCGTATGTCTCTCACAATTTCCAATTATGCTTGCAGTTCTCCTAGTTAATTACTCAACCAACAAATTAATATCCGTAAAATGATCGAACTGATGAATTAAATAATTCGCAATTTTGCATTTCACTAACGCAAGTATGTGTGCCGTGCTTGTAAAAAAATCTCCTTGTTCATCCTGCTTGAATTACATTTTACAACAAGCCATGCACGTGAGTTACATAACATTTATCTAATTAACTAATTGTTTCCGGTTCAGTGAAGCGATAAATGTTCTGTAGCAGAAATGGAGAGGGCAGGGGAACCCACGCCACTTAACACGCATCCCCAATTGACGACATCGCCAGTCGAATCAAACATTCTAGAAATCAATGCATGCGATGCGAACATTTGATCAGAAAAAATAGTGAACTCGTCAATTTGTAATTTGTTATCACTACTTCGCTACTCTCATGATTCATCATCCTATTTACTTTTTCGTCTTGCTTTCACAAGGTTTCATCATTACCGTCATTAGTGCTAGCCCTTTTCCCATTGTTTTCTCTGGAGAAAGTGCTGAGCAAACAAATTCCCACACTTATTTACACCATTTGATATTTTGGCCATGTTTAACACAATGCAATATTCTACCAAACAAGAATTCAAATAGAATCGCAAAAGTTATCGGTATACTCAACCATTTTTTTTACGAAATTTTGCCATATGTTTTGAATTCCCCCGTGTGTTTTTTCGTTTTCCTCTGTGTACAAAATGCAATGTTTGATAGTGAATGTTGAAAGTACGAATGACGTCTCTTTTCCATTCTCCATCCAAAAGCACCGACAAAGCATGGAAGAGTGGTTGCACACAAAGAGAGAGAAATGAAAATAACAGCTTTTTGTGTCCTTCGTGTCTTGTATGTCGCGTGAAAGAGCGAAAACAAATATTTAATTTTCTCCCTTTCTATTTTTCTTTGTCGGACGGGCGGGCGAAAGATATTTTTAATCAATAATTTCCTTTACCAACAACACAACTAGATGTCTCAAACGTTACAAGAAAATTAACTTTTCTAATAAAAACACCTACAGGGTAAGCTCAAAGTCGAAAAATTATTTTAATGTAAATTATTCAAAGAATATTCGCTGTCAGGTTCTTTATTCTCAGCTAACCAAAGCATGTATCGAATCGTAGATATTCAAATACTCTAAAACATAACTATTAAAACTAACTACTAACTACATTCCAACCTGAACCATATTTCGGAACCACCCTGTACACAGTGTCCAAATATTATTCCTTCGGTACACCACCAAGAGTAGCAACTCTTCTAAAAACCAAACTTTATTTTTTAAAGCTTTCCACGTCCTTTTTCTCCATCTCACGCAGACGATCAATGCAATAACATGCATTACGCTTTACTATGCATGTACAAAAGAAAAACACACAGTTGCAGATACATCGTCATGCAAAAAATATGCAAAACAGATTACTTTACCCGGGTATTATGCTCAAGGCTCTTTTCTTGGCTCTGTAAAGAGAGTAAGACTCTCCTCCCAAATTTTCCACTTTACTTTCACTTTGCCTTCTACACAAAATACAATGCACTCTATACAATATCAAGCGAAATACCCTTGTAAATGCATTCACACGTAGCATAACTGCTTTTTGAAGAGAAGAAGCGGATCTATAATATAAACTTTGAAATTAAATTATTGCGCTACGGATACAAGGTACGTGTACTCCATCATAATTTAGTTGGTGTGTAGCGAGCTATACTAACATGCGTCCCAAAAAGCTCGAAAAAACTTTTTTCACTGGATATACATTTTACATGGAAACTCTCAAGTCCTAGCAACAGCTCTCATGATATGATGATCACCGCTCACCAATATTTAAAATGCTGACGTCATTCAAACCACTAAGGAAAAATATAAAATATGCAAATTACCCATTCGATTCGTCCAGTTCGACTTGGCCAACTAAAAACTGGACCTAACAATCGTTTTCTAAAGGTACACAGACAGACGTACTTTTTCAAGTAAATGTATTAATTATGGATGGTGCCTAGACTGTGTTTCACACGCCATGTTCAAAACTAGTAATGCCTATTCTCCTTGACATTTTATTTCACCTGCCCCCAACTATTCCATTTCAAATCCGGTAAACATTGGGAAAAGGTGACAGGAACAGTGACCACCATGTCATTAATTCTGCTACCCAACCTATTTGTGTTGTTTTAGTGAGAAATTCTGATTATGCTTTACTTCATGACTTACTGTGGTTTAAATGTCAAAAGCAACAAAATCAACAACGACGCATGTATAAAAATCCATCTAAATTTAGATATGCCCACGCAGATCTCATATTTTAACCTTTTTCCTTTCTCCTAATTTTTTAGCACTTTGACTAATTAATTTTTACGTAAGCATCTATTGATGAGGTAGGTAGATATATTTTTAATATGATCAATAAGCTTACTCAGCATCCTTGCAGGAACGGCTTGTACGATAGTTGTGGTGGAAGCTAAAAGGAGGATTGCGAAAATGATCATCATCATCTGCCGATTCATAACCGGAAGCGGATGAGGGCCTGGGGATGGGGATGAGTGTGTTTTCTTCGATATCTTTGCCGTCATTCTGATTAAGGAAGAAGGTCCTTTGTTGTTCCTGTCGATTTTCTTCCTCCGCAGCATATGATAAAGAAGAGCAAGTGGAAGTTCTACTGTTGGAAGATAAAGATGACTTGGGGAATCTTACAGATCTGTAAAAAAATATATCAAACAGGAAAAATGTAGTAAGTTGTAAGTTCGGGAAATTGGTAATTTAATCTCCGGTGTTATAAAATTTGATATTTTTAACACTTTGTACAATGTACATACATTCACGGTTTGAAAACAAGACAGGTGAAAACTTACACGGGAAATTAAACCGGAAATTGAATTAGACTTTTATTCTCGCATCCGATAAAATAATTTTTTCTGTTTGGGACTTTTTAGGTCATGTCAGGTCACACATTTTTTTCCAAGAGGAAATGGACTCATGGCCAATTAAATCTGTGCAGTTGGCAGTAGTGAATGGCATCCAAATGAATATATATTTTGCTTTGTTGAATTTGGCATATAGAGCGCATTTTTTGTTGGAATGTGACTTACTTTTCAACATTTTTTATTTGACTTCTGGCTTATCAGAAGCTTTGCAGGCGTAATAAATTTTCGCATTTCTCCTGAGATACCACCGTACCCTTCTCTCATTCCCTTTTTATTCTTTGACGCTACTAAAGTAGTAGTGTACCTATACAATCCATGCACCTCGTTCATTCCCATTTATTCTCTACTTTTTCTTCCTTTATTTCCAATGTAATAAACTTTTATCAAAAACAATACATTCGGGATTTATTTTTTCCTCCTTTTCTACAACAATCCAACCAACCAAAACCCCCATTCCAATTCCACCAAAATTCCTCGACCGATCTACTTATTTTCCCTGAGGTCCTCCACTATTCCTGATTTACTGCTTCTCAAAAATACAAATATCCAAAAACTTGTTTTTCTCCATTCACTCCACTATTCAAAAAACAAGTTAACCCAACCTTTCTCCATTTAGAGCACCACTTTACTTCCTAACTTACTTTACATAGTTACATTAGACCCAAAACCCTGGTCGCATATTTTTCTTTTCCTGGAATAATTCCAATCTGAACAAGATTTTGCCCAAAGCCAAAGGAAAAAAAGTATCCGAAAAATGTTAAATATGCATTATGCCTTAAGAGAAAAAAAACTGGAAGCATCTTAACTTTTTCCTTTTAATACCACCAAATATGTAGCAATAATAAAGATACCTTAACTGAACGAACTGATACCCAAACCATCTCAAGTATCCCAGCAATCTCAACAATTTGTCTATTCTCAAAACTTATTTACCAATACCACCGAGAATCGCCCAAACTTTTTCCTCATCTTCCACACAACAAAATTCCATAACATTATTTTTTTCTATCTTCACGGAAAATAACAGCCACAAACATTGAGTGCTGTTGGCATTGCGTTATTAAGTAAACAAAATAATGGCTAATGTTATGGAATGTCGTTATTCAAATGTACTCTCTGTACTCTGTACTTACTCATAAAAATACTCAAACATAACCCTATTCTTTATATGCTCTCCTTCTGATACCATATAATATTTTTGTGATTCTTTTCCTGCGAAACAACAAAATCCAATTTGTCCTGCTTACTTTGCTTTTTGGCTTTATTTTCTACGAAAGCAGGCGCAAAAGCATTATGGCATAAGTGATGATGGCGATGAAAGCATTTTTATGGCTTTCCAGAAACAATGGACATGATGATGACGTCTGTGCGTGTGCACTGATTACTTTATAGTAGTTTCCATTGCTTCATCATCATCATCATCATTCTTCCATAATACCCTTCAATTGACATTTCCATTGTATTCTATTTTTACTTAATGAACATTCTCATTTTTCTGTGTATTTAATAAAAAGTTATGTCATCTCACATAAAAGAAACATATTCAACATTTTTCATTGTTCAGACAACCTTCATTAAAACTGCATGGTTGTTTTTATTAAATTGTTGAATTATTTGAGAAAAATAATATGTTGCATAATATGTATATGCTGCAAGATGCAACGCAATAACAAAATGTTTTTCGGAAGTTGCAACTTGTCAAATGACAGTAACCTAAATACGCATTTTTTATCATGTAAATAACCAGAAGAAAGCCAAGTCTAATTTTTTGTACATTGTTGACCGACAAAGGGTCGGGTCGGTTAATTTAGGTTACATTTTATATCTCCAATTAATCATTATGCTTTTTCGGCAATTATATATCTATCTCGTGGTCATTCTCCTCGTTTCATCGTTATCCTCAAAAATAAATAAATAATTTTCCTTGTGCAACGCAAACGCAATAGATATCAGATGATGATCTGTTTAATGACATGACATGACACATGACATCCATTGCATTATTGCACCCCAGCAATAAATCATGACGCAAAAGTGTTTCTGGCAACTCTACAAAAAACATTGGCTAACAATGCAAACGTTATGGTGGGCGCAAATACGAGAGAAGTGTAGGTACTGCTGTTTTTATTGGCAATAAGCTGCCTCGTAAAAAAAACTTTCTGTTTTTTTCTGTCAGGTTATCTATCTGGTTTTGACATGATAATGATGACATCCTGTCCTAGATACTTCAATCCTACTATTCTGGTGAAAAAAATTATCTCCGTATTCCGTCCGACACAGTTGAGTAGTCTTTTGGGGCGACAGGATACACAAACCCACGACGTAAACATATCAGAAAAAAGGTCAGCTCAACCTACCTGGTTAACTTGTTCCAATTACTTCTCACAAAGCTGATGAGTATTGACCCAGACAAATGTTGTTTGGGTGCTGCTGAAGTTTTTGTTGATAAACTTGTTGGAGATTCCAATACTCGAGCACGTCGGAGAAAAAACTGTCTTTTAAAGTTTCCAAAAGCTGAAGAGGATGATGAAGATGTAGAAGAATAGTTCGAAATTGAGGACGATGATGACGCTGAATTTGCGGAAGAAGAAAAAGAATATCTACTTTTGTGAAAGTTATTATTACACTGGTTATCAGTCAATTTGATTAGAGAGGATGACTCTTCTTTTGGACAAAGTAGCAAATCTTTTTTAAAGGAAGAGAACGAGGAATAAGATTTCCAAGCAATTTTTGTAAAATTTATTTTTATAAAAACTTTCTTGTAAAATCTCCACCACGAAGAAATATGTATTGGATTTGCGAATTGCGAACGTTAACAAAATTTATGTTATAGCACCAGGTATAATTTATTGTAGCACCCTGTATATTTTGTATAGTAATTAAAATGTATGGTATTATTGGACTTTATGATTTTCATATGAAAAAGAGCAAGACGCTTATTTACAAAAAAAAATTGTTATAGCACCTTGTAAATAAAGCTTGTATTTTTATTTTTATAAAAAGATTTTTATTTTCGCTGGATTCCGTTTTTTAGCTGCACTCCGTATCCAGTGGCAGTCAGTGGCTGACTGATCTGATATTCTATTAAAATGGTGAAAGTCGGGGAAAGGAGAAAAAACTTTCCTGCTGGCTTGCTTTCATCTTTAAACCACGACGTACGGCTTTCCAGTCGATATATCCTTTCCATGTATTGTAGATAGTGTCGTATTGCAGTATTACCAGCTTTACTAAAAAAAGCAAGTCTACCTGCCTAACAAACTGTTGTAAACGTCACAGCCAAATTATAAAACAACCCAGGAATGTTATGCTCATTTATGTATGTATTTTTGTTTCTTTGAGAAAAAAGAGAAATGTAACGATAACGAATGTAGTGAAAGGCTTCTTTGCTGTAAATTATCCCAGAAGGCAAAGTAAGTGCGAAAACGTAACAGATACACAGTACACAGCACACCAAAAACAAATACAAATGAGATATCATATTTCACTGTAATTGGGGATAGTTGAGATCAACTCAGTCAGGGAGAGAAGCTAAAGAGCACCAGCTGCTGACAAAAAGATCCCATGCCATGCCACGCGCGTGTAGGTATTTACTTAATAATAGCAAAAGTTGAAATGTGTTCAGACATATTCTTAATTTAAAACCAGAGGATATAAATTTTAATAAAAAAAATACATTCATTTGCATAAATTATGCAACATACATATTTTTAGACCTCGTTAGAATTTTAGACATAAAATATTATAATGATAAGGAAATAAAACGATGGTTATCTGAAAAGGATGGGATGAATTTTTGTGAAAGTTTTGATGATGTGTGAAAGATGAAATGTTGATGAGCAGCTTGTTGCATTTTCCAAAGCTCATATATTTTCAAATGAAAAAAGGAAGAAAAGTATTTAGCTCGACAGACTGGAATATAAATTGAATAGGAAACCATGTGGAACGTAATTCTAAATGATTTTATCGGATCAAAATCCAAGTGGAACATGTTATTAGGAGCACTTGAATAGTCAATTAGGATTTTCGACTGACTTGTTGATGACGCCCACACACTCTCACATACTCATAATAATAAAATGTAAAACTCGTTGTTAAAGCCATAATACTAAAAAGTAGCATGCATTTTCTTTCGTCTAAAACAAGTGAACAAGCAAAAGTTTAATTTTATTGGGTCCATTAATAGCAGCCCAGTAATTTTAATTTCATACATGTTAAAAATACAGCAATGGGCTATGTGCTATGGTTGTGCTTGGTTCACTTGAGTTGAAAACATGGAAAGCTGCTAATTAATATATCGATTGAATGTAGCAAGCTGTCGTTACAACACAATATCTAAAGTGCCAATTTATTAGCATAGAAATTTTATGGGGAAATGTAAAATAAATAGGGTTGGCATGTTGGCTTCTAAATATTCATGACATGGCAACATAAACATGCTTGCTAGTTGGTATAGTGCCGTGTATGCATTTTTTATTTTGCTTTCCGTCCACTAAAGTTCACTCAAAAGTGTTCAAGTTAAGTAAAGTATGTAGGAAAACGTTGGTTGAATGATGATCACAATTTAACAATATTATTTGGTCGTCAGTCAGGAAAGTAAAGTCGGCTTGTGTTTTTGGACTTTGTACTGTGAGCTGAGTGAGATTGGGATATTATTATTATTTAAATGTTGAATGGGTGAAAGCTGAAGGGAAAAGAAAAGCTGTGACAAGAGAACGTGTACAGTATTTTAAGTAAGCTTTGCAAGCATGTTATGTCATGACTCATGAGTAAGTGAACTGCTGTGCTGGGCAATGAAGGATGATGTGGAGAGGAGAAGCAGTTGATGATCATGATGACAAGCTTCATTTCATTCATAATAGCTTCTTTCACTCAAAATCTGATATATACAAGAAGGAAAGGGAAAAGGGTTGAGTTGTTGCTCTTGTGTGTCATTTTCATGCGAAGTGCAAAAGTCTTATTATTTTAAACTGAGGGAAAAGAAGCACATTCCATTTATTTGCACACTTTATAGAAATTTTCAGTCTCTCTGTATATCTGATAAAAAAGTAAATCCTACTGTTTATTTGCGCAACTCTAATACATTCATGTTTTTAGTGGAAGGCAAAAGCAGCAGAGATAAATTGTAATGGACTTTCACTATCAATTAACAAGTCCTCTTACATCTTTTAAAACAGAGACTATTGGTAAGTCAGATAAAAAGGAAAGAGTTTTTTATTTGTTGTTTAGTTAGTTGAACGGTTATGCCATTAGCATGAACATGAGTCAATTTTCTCCTCAGTCATACAAGAAATATAAATTACAGTCCAGTTTTACCATTGTCAGAATTTTCTTTCACCTCATGACTGTCATGACTCTTGAGAAGGATACTGAATTATTTTTTCTAATTGCTACAGACAACAATCTCCTCTCCATTATATACCTACTGATTACACATTTTTCATTGTTACATTTATTTAAGTAAACGACGTAAAAGCCAAAATAGTCCTTTATTCTCAGACAAAAAAAATAATTTTGAATTTCTGTTCACATTTTGGTTATTAGGTAGGACGTGGGCGACCTGGATACAAAGACCCCCCTCTTATGTAGGTAGCCCACGTCCTACATACTGACTATCGCGGTTATTAGGTAGGACGTGGGCGACCTGGATACAAAGACCCCCCTCTTATGTAGGTAGCCCACGTCCTACATACTGA
>JAQFZH010003462.1:0-13808 GCA_034695485.1 Entomobrya nivalis | reverse complement strand
CTTCCTTCAATATACTCTGCGGAAGTTTGGTGACTTTCTTGTAGTGTTTCAGAACATGATCTTGTAATGATTGTTCCGTTGGGAGTGGGCGGCCAGCAGTAATGATTGTCCCATGTTCCATTGCAGTATGTTCCTTGTCAAAAAACGTGGTAATACATGGTTAAAATGAAACCAACTCATCTCACGTATCTTAATAAGTTGATACTAGTTTGTTAATTTGTTACGTATAAACAAAAAGATTACACGTTTGATAATTGAAACCTTCAACATTGTCCTTACAACATGATTACAAAAAAAATGTACGTGTTGTCTCTGTTACAACTTTTTCGCACCTTTGCATTTATAAACGTAACCAAGTCTAATGAAATACGCTTTTAGTGAAATAATCGAATCTGGTACATTTTCCAAATTAAAAATCAAGACTACTTCTTCACGTGCACGTTGTGTTATAGCTAAAACGTGACATTTTGTTCTAAATCCCAACTAATCTTGAAAGATTGATTTTTTTGTGAAAGTAATTATACTGCATTGCATATCACGCAGTTTATTACATGCTTTTTGTTTACTTGTGAGTGATTTTCTTGATCTAAACTCCTCATTAACTTTACAATACTTAATCGACAAGCGAACTAGCATATTAATATTTTTCGTGTTGTTTGTAAACAATGACGGTAGAAAATTGCTTTCACTTACCAGGTACAAGCTTCCGTTGACTAACAAACCACGTCTTTAGCAAACACTTAATTCCAGAGACAGACTGCAAATCCTTTAATTGATTTTTGTTCCATTCACTCAGTGGAAGTGTAAGGTTCTCTCAGTTTTGTCGTTGTATATTTTGGAGATATTCGTTCATGTGTGCATTTAACACTTTTAGTATGGATGAATCACTAGCTTCACTGTCAATAATTGTTTTATCCATGTCGAACGAATGTTCTAGTACGGTATACTAAATTACCAGACAAAATTCTCCTTAATCTTTTACCAAAAATGTAAAGATATTGTTAAAGATGTATGTGAAATATTTGGATTTTATATAGCAACGTATGTAAACCACATATCGCAAAAATCAAATCGGAGGAGAGCTCAGGATCCAAGAGCGTCTAAACCACGACTGGATGTTTAGTTCTTCGTTAGTTCTATTTTGTATGCAAGCCTAGAGAGTTTGAAAGACCTGTTTTGCTTCGTTGTTATGATATAGTTAGACTTCAAACATGGGAAACTCCAGGAGCATATCAAAAAATAAAACGGTGATATAACCGTTTTTGTATATGGAAACGTAATGGCTTTTCATGTGCAAATTCACATATTACATGTTGGTTTTAATATTTTTCGAAACATTTGGATATTTGAAATTACTTCTTTTGTATTAAATCCTACCTCATATCAATTAATTGAGCGTGGAATTCTGTGAATAATTTGGTTTGCACAATTTTTTGACTTGTTGTAAACAATATATCTGTATCATTACAGCCACTGTTTTCTTTTATATAATAGCTCAGCTAGTACAGTAGGGAAATCTGTTCGAAAGTCAATAAGCCGTCAGTGGGAAAAACACGTACTTAGAAACACGCTTTTTGTTGTGAAGTAACTTGATTTAATATAAGAACTAAAACGTTAAAATAAATGAAGATACATTCAAAATAATTCTAGTTTTTTATGATTGTAGCTAATGGTAATGAAACGACCATTCATTACCGAATGCTTATATTGACTCATATCTACTTTCCAAAATTAAATTAGAAAATACGGGCAGTACTTTTTTCTCTCTTTGAAAATGAATTTTCATTGACTTTTACTTCAGGATGTTTGTAATATTTGAATAAAAAAAATTTTGATAACGTAACTGCATAAGCATGTAAGAAAATAAATTGCGTCAAACTTTTCGGTTATTAACTTTACATTGAGGTACTTACAATGAAGAGACAATGCTGTTAGTTAATTATTTATCCTTGCATAATATTTTATATATTGATCACATTGTATGGCTTGGAAATACACTGTAAAAATACACAGGTGGCTGGTCTTACGTCAAAGCTTTGTCTTTTAAGTTTTCCCCCTACCTGCTTAGTAAAAAAGTCATGAGTAAACCCCTAAATGATCAAATAATATAATGATCAACGATGCCATTGTTGTTATTTTGAATATTCAAACTTCTTGAAAATTCAGGTAAACTCTTGTTTAACTTCCATTTACTAAAACCTCAACATGTTGGCTGTTATGCAATAGAAACTATATGATCTACAGATAAAAAACAAAGTATTTAAGCGGATAACAAAATGGACTAAATTTAGGTGACATTTTCATGTAAGTTCCCAATACGCTCGTTTGATGTACATTTGAAAGTAAATTTTCATGGAAAAAATACCTGTTTTGCCATTTTGATGTTTTTATGACTAATGAGAAACTAAAAAAAGACGTTAAAGATCATTTTTTCTAAGAATTCTTTCTTGTCTGATTAAGCACTTTATAGCCGATTACACATTATACCAACCAGCCATGCCAAATGCTTAGTACAAGCTTCTGGATTTTATGTTGCGTAACTCAGACATCTTCTCTTTCCGTTAAGTTTTCAGTATTTAAGCCCCTCGATAAGTCTTGAATTGGAAAACGGTCACTTATATAAGTTGATTACATAACGACGATTACATAACATGATTTTCTCGTCATTTACTAAAAATGAACCTAATCAACTGGGTTACAAGTGTTTGTAAATATTTGGTACGACGCTTAACACTGATTGACTATTCAATGAAATTACAAATTTACCCGGCTACCAAACGAATATTTTTTGTAGAACCATTAATTGGAGTGAATTTATAAATGAATGTATAAGTCGTTCACAGCAAAAACTTGTTGCTCTGAAAAGCAGAACAATGAACATAAAATTACTTAATTAGCGTTCCTATAAAAATACGGTTTTCATCAAGATTGTATCAAAATACCCTGTTTCGCATCTATTTACTTTTGGAGAACTAGTGAAAGGAGCATTTTGAATGCTTTCTCGTTGAAAGTTTTCAGCACGCTGAGAACAAGCACACATATTCTACGGTTTATCTTGATTTCCGTGATTTCTTCATAGTAGACTTAGCTACAAGTGTGAGGAGAATGCTGAAACTAGAGAAAGTCAGCATTTTATGGGAAAAATAACTTTCATATAAGGGTAATAGGTGGGGTTCGCGAAGCTTTCAGAGGAGAACGTTGATGGCGTCCTTTTTGTATGCACATTTGTTTATAGCAGCTTTGATGATATATTATCTATTTGAACAAGAATTTTATCCGAAGAATTAAATGGATTCTACGAATGTGAAAATTAGTCAACTTAAAGAAAATGGTTTTTTTCGTACGTTATTTACTAAATCTTGATGCTCATTTCTTTGACTGGTGTTCTTTGAGTAGTAATTACTTCCTGGCCAAATAGGTATGACCTGTTGCCTCTTGATATAAATGTTAGGAGTCAATGCAAACGCCTTACTTTGTTCGAGTTTAAATCGGATTAGTATTTGGTTCTACATTCTTCTAGGTGTTTTTTCACCTCATCATTTAAGCTACAAGTGAAACTACAATGCCACTACTGTAGGGAAAGGGTCTTGTTTGAAAATACAAAGCTAGATGAATAGATGGAGCTACAGAAACACAAATTTAGTCACGCATTCAAGGGAGGCATAGTGTACGTTATTATTTGATTTACAACAAGGGGAGTGAAGGGTAGTGAAACCATGTAAATTAAATTGTATGAAACGTGACAATGGAAAAACCAATAGGTGACAACAGTTTGCAAGTAATAAATTTAAAATATATACTGTCCATCAGATTCAGGCGTGTTCTCTTAACGCAGGGGAATCAAAACTACATATTTGTTTACCTTCCAGACAGTTTTAACGTTTATACAATTTGTATAGATTTTTCCACTTTCTCATCCAACATCATCAAATAAAGTCGTTTATATTGTCGTCAGCTTATACTTCGTTCGCTTATTTATATACTTCGTTTACATTATAATTAAATTTGAAAATTGGTAAACTGTCTTTGACAGCACTTTGATGCAAATACTGAAATTGTCTTATATCACACTGTTTGGGATTGTTCCACGTGCTCAATAGAGTTATAAATACACTTGATATTTCAAATTAAAAGAAAACAAGCGAGGTCAGAACATAATACGACGTAAATATTTCTTGTGAGTCTATCACAGTTTGTTTCGAAGGCATGGTTATCGCTGTTTTCTTAATAAACCTTGGACTAGTTTAAGCAAACAAAACTTTTTGATAATCTTGTATTGTATTTCACTTTACGAAAACTTTCCACTGTTTATAGTTTCCAAAAAGTAAAAATGAAGAAAATAATTTTTTTACTAAATGCCACATATATGCGTAGAAATAAAAATGGACATAATCAATAATATACGATACATAAAGATAACATAATTTTTTTTACTTGGTACACATAAACCATTTTAGGTCAGCAAATATTTTGTAATGTTCCCATATATTAGATTATACACAAGTGTAACATAATAATAAGTATATATCAAATTTGGCTTTAAACAGTCCAAGGCAATTTTGTTAAAGACAGCATCACAAAATGTCAAAGCGATGCTTTATCGTCCACAAAACCCTTCACAGTCACGGTTACAAGTGGTTACACGTGTTTGGTTTGGTTTAGACAAATTGATATTATTAACGTCTATTTTAACCTTCTTTTATGCATACGCCTTGATTCAGAAAAATATCTTTACTTGGAACATATCTTGCTCAATGGAAAACTTTCTTCAACTTAGCTTTGTAAATACATTACTGCGAAAGGTCACGTTGTTATTTCGCAAGTTTTAGATACATGAGCTAATTAAGAGTTTTTACATGTAGTTATTTATCTAAATTTTCCAGGGATTGGCTCAAATTTTTAGATTTCAATATAAACTTTTGCCACTTAGAATTACCACACTAGAAATAAGTTAAGGTAACAAGTGATATGTAAAAAATCTTTCAGTTGGACCTCCTATGAATTTATTATTTCTGCTATAATGGCAAATATGAAAGCAAAATTTTGTAGTATGTTATCACGAACTCAATGGGACCAATTAAACTGGAATTGTAAGAAATAGCTTGTTGTTTGCTTTTTTCGAACCCAGGAATCAGATATTTTTTAAAGACGTTCTTATTATAATTGAAAACATTTACAGAAGTTGAGCAACTTTTGGTTTAATTGACGAAATACTTATTTTTCCACGAACTGTTGCTGCAAATATTCGTGATTTATGCGGGGTAACTATTGAAAAGTATTTATTGAATTTTTAAGCAAGTAGAAGCCACTTAACTGTATGATTACTTCATACTTCAAGGACATAAAGATTCACATCATAAGAAGATCTTTGATCTATAAATGTAAAAAGAAGTCTTTTGAGTGCATTCTATGACATTTTAGACCCGAAAAACTGTTTCGCGTAAAATTCAGACTACATTTTCATTTCATGTTTGAATTTGGAACAGTTTTTCATTGAATTACATTACAGTTATTTTATTCCGTCAAAAAGAATTGTAGCTACTTATTTGGGATTTGCAATTAACGTCAATAAAACCGTAAACGAGATTTTTTTGTAAACCGGAAGTGAAATCTGAACTCGTTTGCTTGTGTATAAAACCTTCATAACCTTGTCATATTAAAAGAAGTCCTTTTATATTTTTTATACCAATTGAATTGAAAAACGATGCAATTGGATGTGTGACATGACAGTAATTGTTTTAAACAGCACTTCAATTGCATTCAAAATATCAAGTTGAACTACAATTTCAAGCAAATGCTACCTATTGACAAAATAAACCCGCTGTAATAGCGATCATACCGACGAAGCTGAAACAAGGCTACAAATGAAAGTGTTGAAAATTGTTGCTGACGATGAAAAATGCTTTCGAATGATATGCTGCATGACATATGTTTGACATTGCAACCTTTGACCCCGATTTCTGACCCTCTGATGTCACTGTGACGCCACGTGACCTATGAGTCGTGATCTACACGACGAGAGCTTTCGATTGCGCTATTTAGACGTACACTTTGATGAAGTTGAAAATTTTCGATATTGACCTTTGACCTTGGGGTTTGACCTAGGGGGCTGAAAATCAATAGGGTTCTTGCCCTTGACCCTAGTGACCCACATGTCAAATTTAAACGAAATCAGTCAACGCGTTCTTGAGATATCGTGTTCACAGACGGACGAACAGACGGACAAACACGCTAAAGTCAATACTCGCTGAGCTTCGCTTTTCAGCTTCGTAATAAACTCTGTTATATTTTTCATAAGTTCGAGACAAAATGTTTTTTCAGCTTTATCACATTTTGCATTCCCACGTAAAGCAATTGCCTGAAGTATCATTATTATCGTGTGGGGATCTTGATAATAGCAACATGTTCGATGCTGTTTTAAATTTACCTCTCGGTCTCTACTCTGGATGCCAATATGGGTTTGTAAGTTTGCAAGATGCATATCTGACACGTATTTACAGCTTGATGACATGCATATATATGAATAATGAGAATTTGAAAGTTCTGACACAGTTTAAGCTTTTGTCCAATTATAACTGAACTGACTTGACAAAGAGTCGAGTTTCCTGCTCCCATTGTCTCCACTCAAGTGTTAATGTATGTTTGTTTTTTGTTTGCATAATGCATTGTAAACCAAAGTATTTTTTACAGCAACACAATAAAGACAATACATTTTTTGCGTGATTATCAGTCGTCACTATAACTGGTTCCAGCGAAGATTGTCATTTACAAATAAACATAATGAAATAGTAAATACGAAAGGTCGTGAACTTTGAGTACATTTCGTATACAAAATATTACTGACACTTTTCAAACACCGAAACATACAGACAAAAAATTCTCACTTTAATAAAGTAATCCAAAATAGAGTGTTCCATTAACATGACGGAAATTGAAGGGGAGCGAAATAAAATTAGCTACATATTAAATGATGGCATCACACGCTTCAATGACTAAATTCAAAAGTTTACATGCATTTTTCGCGTAAAGGTATCTCGACTATTTGCTTTAACTGTTTTTCATGCAGTAAAAATGTAAATTAATGTAAGTTAATTGAATTATAAATTGTGAATAAAGTACCACTGTTGCTATTAATAAAGTTGCGTAGGCGTGAAAATGTAAAGCAATAGTTTTTTCGTTAACCTGAATAAGTCTGTCAAGCTTCATTATTGGCAGGGCTTCCTTTTAACACAAATTTCAGTGCGGAGAACTTAACAAAAGTGTGTAGAAAGCTTCGCGATCAATTTTTTGAAACATTAAATCATTAGCATATAAACATCCTAAAGCTATGAAAACTTACATGATATATTCGTGAAACTTAATTTATATTGTCAGATTTCAAACCTAGTTATAATTTGCTCGGGTTTAAAAAGGAGAATTCGTATCCTTTAGTTTTACAGACGTTGAAATCCGAACCTCACACCTAAACCAGTTTTGTTGTAAAAATTACCACAATGCATATATAAAACTCAAGCTCGATGGCAACACTGATGAAAATATATTTTGCTTCAATGAAAATAAAATCTGGGCTAGCTTGATAGTTTAGTTCGTGTTTCCAAAACGCATTATTTGTACATTCTACAAAGCCAAAACCAATTACAAGTTTTCACTTAACTTTGTTAACGACTTTGAATTCGTAATATTTAACTTGTGTAATTGGTTCAATATTTATCTAAGCGGACAGTTAATTGCTCCATTGCATTTGACATTGCTCAGTACTCAAAGGTCTTTCGTTTTTGCTGTTAAAATTTTGATTCAAGTAGAGTTTATGTGCCATCTTTTATCAGTAAAACTGTTCCTTTATTTTGATGACGTCTGTATATACGTATTTACTCAAGTATTGTAGCAAAACATGCAATTCAAAATAAAAGCTTCATTGTAAGTTTTTGTTTGCCTTGTAAGCATTTCGCATTAAAAGTCTAAATTTGAGAGCTGATATTGACACATTGCAATATTTGCACAAACGATCAAGGCTGTCAGTGAAAGCTTCTCGTTCTCACTCTATCGATTTTATTAGTGACAGAACAAGACAATTGAGAGCACATATTTTGTTGACGGATGCAACAAAAGCCTGTTAGCAGTAGGGTGCAATTGCAATGATGTAACATCATTTTTAAGACGAGGCTCAAAAATGCGGACATTGTCATGTTCAGTCATAAGACAACAAGAAGCAATACTACTCGTTTTCTTGTCATCGCTGTAAAAATGATGGACTTTAATCACTAGATTGAAGCCGTGTCCAGACTACTCAAGTTTATATACTCCTTTGATATAAAATTTAAACGAAGTTGGTCGTCGTAAGATTTGAAAGTGTGTTCGTGTATGAGCGTGCATTGATGTGATTGGGTTGATGGTATTTACGTTGTACGTGAAGAAAGTTTGGAAATAAAAAATTGTACCGATATGGAGAAAGTTTACTTTAACGAATTGCAATGCATCATATTTTAGTCTTTGTATATGCTGGATACAATAAACAAATAACAACTTTTGGAAAAACAGGATATCATTAAAATAAATACATACATATATACAAAGCTTATTGGCTAATGTTTTGCTGTTTTAATTGAATATATTTGTTTTCGAAGAAATCAACAATATTTTCGTAAACATGCGAAACTTTGATACTTTTAGTTTCTTACTAATTCTTTGATGCAAATATTCAAACACGTTCGAATGCCAAAAAAACTTGTTTATGCAGTTATTCCACATGTATGACCAAATCTATAAATACCTGTTTTTAACAAAAAATATCCGATATTGCGATAACATATTTTGTTTGTCTGTTTCACAAGACTTGAAATTAGTCGCCAGATATTTCGACAATAGAACACTTGTTTTGATGGGACCGTAACAGCGATTGTTAAGGTTGAGTAAATAAACAAGCTAATTAGACAAATATGTTGTGATCTTGGTTCCCTGTCTTTAGACCAAGTTCATCTTTGCATAATGATAAAGAAACTGGCAAATATTCTAGTTATCATGTTGTAAGAGAAAATCATACTACCCACATCCCAAATCCCGATCGTATTTTAAAACACGACGCAATTATAAGAGTTAGAGAAATTCTCACTGAAAATGTTTTAAGAAAGACTTCAGAAGTAGTTGAAATGGTGGAAAGTGAACTAGTGAAAGATCCTGACGATGCTATGTAAAATGTTATGTAATTTGTTTTTAAATTTGGTCAATAAATACTTGGTTAAATGACGTACATTGGTGTATATGACTTTGCTCTAAAAATCCTTGGTCTATTGACGCATTGATCTAAAAAATGTTGGTCTATTCACGGGACACGGTGATCTTTACTAGTGATGCAAACGAAATATTGGTTGGAATGGTATTGGAATGGTATTGGAACAACCAAACCTTGTCAGAGCAAATCCTAACTTAATGCAAAAAAATGCAAAAAAAAACTTTAAAAATTTCCAACCTTGTTTACCAAGATATATTACTGATTTATTTCTGTAAGAATAATATAACTATATTTTGTTTAAATTTAAACATTTTTTTTTGGAAATCCTAAATTATTCATATGGGGGTTAGTAAACTGGAAATTTATGGGCATTGTTATTTCGCCAACCCCCACCCCGCCAACATTGTGGTTATAGAAGGCACATTGTTTTTGTCGAATGGAACATCAAAATGCGTACAATGAACGTAACAGAAGCTCGTTAAAAACTGCAATTTTCCGTTTCAGTTTACCTTTATTGATAATTTACCGACTCCTTGCCTACCATTTATAGGGGAAGGATATATTTTACTTGCGTAACAGGTAATTATATTGCTATATAATCATGTTCCGTAAGTTTGTTGGGTTCATTGGATAGCATTAAACCGAGAAAAAAATGCGGTTCAGTTTCCTTGAATGAGTTGCATGTATTTAGAAATAAATATATGTTCTACCTTACCATGTAGAAATTGTATTGATGAGTTTAGGAACTTTGCAGAAAACTGCTTCAACCTTGTCTCTTACGAAAACAGTAATTGGACATGTCTCTTGGAATTATGAAAGTAACTGCGTTCCTATTTTAATAGATTGAAATAATAGTTATATTAACGAATATATTTTAACGTCCCCTAGTTCCACGCTGTTTTTTTGGTTAAGCAAAGTAACGTTTAGATTGAAATTTAAGCTAAAGTGGTTGTTGAGTTCGGTAAGTGGTCATGCGGCATTTTGTAATCATTTTCTTCTGAAGTATACAATGAACTTAACAGTGGGTGGTCATTGAATAAAAACTGGAAGTTTTGTTGGATAAACATTTATACCAGGTAAATCCATCTACCAATTTTCTTTACGAAACTAAAATACTTTGAATTAATTTAAAATCGCTCCATGAAATCTTAAACAGGTACTTGGATAACATTTGAAGCTTCTGTATTAAGCTAAATCAAGCGTTATATTTGAATATCAAATTTAATATAAATCGTACAACTTGTTTGGAATATATTTGTGCAGACTATAGCACGTCAATATTTGTTATGTAATTAGATGTTTCAGGGAATATTTTTACGTAGTAAATTTGTTTTCAGAGAAAAAAAAATCTAGAAGTAATTTTGGTTACACGTGCGCTAATGTATTTTAACCACACGAAGCTTTTATCTTCCAATTCTAAAATTTTTGTATTTGTTACTTTCAATACAACTATTATAAAGAAAAGAAATTTTTCGGGGTTTAGTTAGAAAGACTCATCGTCGGTGATTCAATAAAGCATCGAAAGCATTAATGTATTCATAGTTGTGACTACTTGAATATGTGACTATATCACAATTAAATTACGTCAGAGTTGTGCAATCACAACAAATCTTTTGCAGGTTTTCCTGCTTAGTTGATATTTACCTATTATTTTTCTCTCTTCTTTTTACATGTAAACATTTAAACAAATGATTCCAGCATGCATAGGATTGATATTGATTCTTAGATTCCAAGAACTATGAACATAAGATTTGTTTTACAACAGAACTGAAAATCTCAGTACTTTGTACTGCAAATCAAAGAAAGCGAATACAAAACAATTTTTCTTACAAGTTGTAACAGATTACATTGATTTAATTTCATGTTCCGAATGTATTGTTTCACGTTCCTTTAAAATTTATGGAAGAGATCCGCTCGATGCATGCTAAACTTCCTGATGTTGTGAGCACATTGAAACCATGATAAGATAACATAATAGATAATAGAAGAAATAATATCGGATACTTTGGATAACATGTTTGCCTGAACATTCTGCTTTGTGGTTGTCATACATCGTACATTGCTATACAAATAACATTGTATACAGTATACCATATGTGCATATTTATTCCCATACACATACTCAGACAGGTTTTAGACCCACTCAGACTTTCACCGTCCCGTTTTTTTAAAGCTCCTTCATGAGAATTGAAACGTCGCACAAGTGATCCATTCCAAAGGATCTTCATCCCTACAACAAACTTCTGCTGCAGCAATAATCCTGTCCCACGGGTGTTCCAGAGACACAAGCACAGATATTCCATCACTGTTTAGGTAACTATGGACTATTGAAAACTCCGTACCATTATTTGAAAATACTCGAGAGAAGGATGCATAAGACGTGATGAATATTCGACCAGATTGAAATTATTTTGGGCACTTCTCACATTTTGTACAGGGTTATTAGGGGCGTGAGAATTTCAAGGATTTACACGATGTCCAACATTATTTGCGTTTCCCTGAGCCATATTCCAACGGTATACGTGATGCAGTAGCACGAACTTTTTTGTTCATGTAACAGTAGCCTATGGCGACAAATAAATCATGTAATATAAATATATTACGAGTTTTTTATATAAGAGTTATGCAAACGTTTTTTTCAATGCGGTAATCATTTGTTGGAAATATAAACATTTAAATTTATTTTTCTTTGTAATAATTACCGTAACTTGATAACAATTTAGTACTTAGAATTACGGATTATTTGTTTACGTTCCCTGGGGATTGTACGCGAACAAAATATCATTACTGCTGTGGTGATTGAAGCTGTGGCTGCTCTTCTGCAAAATTAATTTGGAAATTAAACAAAAGGGTATGATGTAATGATAAACTAAACTAACCAAATATATTACCTTTTTAAATTGCTTACAAGGAAGTTGGGTTATTTAATGTATTTGTTGTAAGCTTTACAATGATGTCAACAGTATGAGCAACTATCCAGTTCTCAGAAGACAATGTAGTGAAGACACAGACAATTAGAACTCATTTACAAACTTTATCGTAACAAATAAATGAAACGATATATAATTTACAAAGAACAAATTTATTTTCTATTTGATAAGGGTATGGCAGAGCTTATGAAATTCAGTAAATCGTTGAATGCTGGAATCTAATCGGCTTTTGGTGATAAAGAGCTGTATGGAGTTGCGTTGCATAAGATATGTCATAGAAGTAATGTGAACAGTTACACGTTTCAAGATAATGATCTGGAACATTATTATTTATCAAATAAAATGTATAGAATCCTTAGATATCTTTTGAAACGGTATTCTATTAAGCATCAATGTTGTCAAATTCTCTGAAAATACGTGAAATTTAAATCACACAAAAAAGAAGAAAGAATTTTAGAAAATAAAGATAAAAATGAGATAAAATATGAGTCTAATAAATAATAATACTCTAAATAGTAGTAGTATTCGCTTTCTCCAAACAACAAAATAATAATAATGAACACGTTTTAGTTGAAAAATGTTCCATGAACACGTAAGTAGCAGACACTCCGTATCATACCTTTCACGGCAACTTCGGCAAATGCGACTGCAGAGTAAACCAGACCATACGAAATTTAAATAAATAGAAATACCTCAACGCACTAAGTATGGTTGCCTAACTAATTGATTTATTTTCACAGAACGTATTTCAGGATCCGAAAGATGAAAAAAGTTTATCCTAATAAATCATTATTACGTATTCCAATTACGTAGTCGTTTACATTTTTTACATAACATGACGTCAGAGTTTTTACATGACAGAAGTTGAAAAAGTGCTGAGTGGTGTTATTACAGATAGTTGAAAAATAAAAATATACTAGGAAATCTGTAGACATAATGTTGTTACACTTTTGTGTAAGATTTCTTATAAAATGCCAAAAAGTTAAGCAAACTTTGACTAATTTTTACTAAAGCTTCCCAAAATAAGATTTCGATTTATTTTGTAGTATTTTACTGCAATCTATTAAGCTACCATACATTAAGAAGTATATAATAATAAGGAATAATAAGCAGTATAGCTTTTATTCCTCTCTTTAATTGGTCGGTTATTGTTTGTATGACAATGATACAAGATTTTGTGCACCTGTTATCTCTGTACTTCATTTCTTGAGTTCCCTACGTTCAAACAAATACCGGATACGGTTTGTGAAGTACAAAGTAAATTTTAATAAGAGAACTATTATGAATCCTTTTTCCTGTCGGTTGATTGAGTATGATAAAACCATTGCGCATTGTACTGGATATAAGCTGCACTAAAGAATAATAAAACTTTCCTATTGAGTTGGTTCAGGTAAATATTTTGAAGACAGCCAATCCCGCCATATCATCTCTAGCCTATTTACGATTCGACTTTTTCTTGAAGGTCATTGCATTATTAGTGAAGAATAAGCTTAAGAACAGGAAAACCAAAGAATGACATCATTTTTTGTCTCAGATTTTTTATATGTAATATCGTCAATCATGCTAACAATATCACTAACGAGGGAAGTATCCCAACCCATTTCGACAGATCGGCTTGATACTCCGGCCATATTTAGGTACTAATATAA
>JAQFZH010003461.1:0-13809 GCA_034695485.1 Entomobrya nivalis | reverse complement strand
CTTTTGTTGGAACATCATGTTTACTACGATAGATGCGATAGGTAAAAAATCTTTAAACGGGCAACTTTGTAAAATAGCCTTGTATAGCGAAAAAAGTAACATAACATGCCATCCTGGTTGACTGAGAAGATGATGATCACCATTATAAAAACATGCGTTTTTTATCATCATCATGCATCCGTCGTATTCTTCGTCCTCAACTTTTTTTTATATGAAAAGAAGATTCCCATTATTATTTGCTATATGTAACCCCAATAATAGCATAACGTATAATCTTGATATCAAGTTGTGTGTTGTGTGATGTGATGTATTACATCTTTTTTTCTATTTAAACTTCTTTTTACTGTTTGTTGGCGTTTATTGTTGCGTGTAATAATATCTTGTTGCTCATCATCTTTATCATCATCATCATCAGATGACGAGATTAACTCAACTCCTAAGATATAAAACGTATATATTGATACGGCAATGATGATGTGCTGATACAGTTGTTGTTGTTGTTATTGGTGTGATGTAACCCAATACGCTTATAAAAAAAGATCCGTTCATATATCACGCATACATACATACGTCACATATATCACACCTATTTGAAATAGTAGTCCGATCAAAATTAAAGCTACTTTACTTTTTTGTAATGATGAGCATAGCACCTTTCTTTATTCCAGCATCAGTCAGTAGTGGTAACAGTGCCAAAAGAAACGTGTCAATGACGCGACTTATTTTGTTGTAAAGACACTTTGTTAGTGTGAAGCGTTCATTACTGGTGCTGCTGATGTATGAAGCATAGAACTCTTTGAAATGATGACGAGATGAAAAATGTTCTTTGGAAGAAAAAAATATGGATATGTATGATTTCTATTGGATTGGTGGTGTTGGTAGCATGGACAGGCGAAAGCGTCATATCATGAATCATGATATACCCCTTTTCCTGTGTAGTATATCTGTACATGCAGTTGATGCGGATTGCATGACAAAGAAAAAAGAAGACGATTCACTCTTCTTAATTTCCTTTCTATTGAATTAGAGACTCATGTACAGAAAGAATATTTCATTGCTTCAAATAAAATGAGAGTGAAGCTAATAATAATCATGAAGATGGGACAGTCTAAATGAGGGAGATGGGAGATATACATATAGAAATATACTTGTACATTCTTATATACACTTTAGTAAATATGAAAAACCACAACAATAGCTGTACATATCTCACCCTTCCGGCGTTCCGGTTAAATATCACTTTGATAGTGTACGATGAAAAGAAAGACAGAAAAAATAACATGGACATGCTTGTTCGTTTTGATAGTGGTGTAAATTAAAAAAGAATGTACGATTTAACTCCATCACGGGTTGTTTTTTTACGTTACGGATGTATGCTTTCATGTCCAGTATCACCAAGAGATGAACTCCGGCAAAAAGTATGGTTGGAAATGGAAAAGGGTTGAAAAAATGGAAGATTGAAATAACAATGCGATATCAAAAATGAGATAATGATAAAAAGAAGAAGAGGGACACACAAAAGAATACGCATAATATAAGTGGATTCCTTTGTTATTTTTTTGCTCCGTTTCTTCTTCTTATTTCCTTGTACATGTGATATAACAGTCTTTTTTAATTTTTTCTGCTTCATTGTCTATTTTCGGTCTGACAGTGAAAACACAGTGATTGTGGTGGCATGATGGTGGAGTACAGGTAGCAATACAAGACTAATGAGAATTGTTGGAAGGAGTGGCAATAAAGACTTTTTCTCCTGACTTTTGATTCAGGCACCTACCAGCTACTCAGAAGCGTAATATAGCTTGATGCACATTCTCTTCATTTGTACACGAAAAGGAAGAATTGAAAATAAATCTTTGTCAGCTTCCCAAAAAAAGACGGTATCACACACAACAGCAACAGAAGAAACGGTCGAAGAGAGAGGGAGGACGACGGGCGCTATGGCTTGTAGCACTGGATGGAAAACTTGTGTACAAAACAAATTACATGGAAAACGTATTAATTTTCATTAATCCTCGTCGCAGCAAACAAACCACGACAGCTTCTGTAGATACACGTACACAGAAGTTTTCGGTTTATTTTTAAAACTGACAGTCTGAAAATCAGGTACATAATTCAATGATGATCTTCAGCTCAATAGCATGTTAAGCAAATTTAGGATTGGTATGCAGTTAAGATATCAGCGTTGAAAAAAATGCACCTGATGAAATACTTTGATTTACAATTGGTTCTCCAAGTACATCTTTTTTCAGCGTGACCTTCAACTATAGTCACAAATCTATCGTAACGCATTTGTATTTAGAAATTGTATGCATGCCCGGAGTACTAGAATCAACGGCATCGCCTCCACAAAGAAAAACATGCCGATATTCAAATTGCAGATGATGTTTAATGCGTACTTGCGTACACATGACATGCACTGCATGCATATTTCCCAATCGTTCTCATCACCAATCAATTCCACAATATTTTTTATTCCTCTGTTTCTATAAATCATTATCATCATCACAGAATATCTCTCTTTTGCCTCTTCTTATTTTTCATCTACAATCAATTGAATAATTAATTATCAAGGTGTAATTAAAGTTACAAGAGTCCCTGATGAGCTCCCCTATTCGACGACTGCTGCATTGACTCAATCACAGAAAAAATGATTACTTTACTTCACTTCATCATCAAAATCATTTGCATTTATATTTTGTACACAATTTTTTTGTGGTTATGCAATTTCATCGTTTTCATTACAAGCTTTATCGTAAAATAAGACTTGCTGATCCGCGTAGCATCTATGAATAGCTTAAAGTAATAAAAATAACAATGGGACATAATATATAATGTTTCATCCCTCCATACACAATACACACTCGGGAGAATGATGATGAATTGGTTTTTTAGCATACAACCTAGCATTATTGGATGATTGCTTATATAATGTACAAAACACAATCCACAAAAGTGCTGCTGACAATAAATTAGTTAGTGGTGGTGTTATTGCAGAAGACGAAAAAATGATTAGAACGCAAACTGAGAAGAGTAATAAAAAGTGAGAAAAGGTAATTTGTCGTTTTCTGTCTCCCTCTTGTTTTGCTGAAGTGGCTTTTCTTTGGTTTTCTGTTGATTACTTGCATATGTGGGATGAGTTTCATACACACACCAAAAAATTATTTTGGATGGATGATCCGAAATGGAAGAAGGTGGACCGTGGTATGGAGTACGATGAATTGAGTCTTCTCTTCTTATTAAGAAAAGTTAAGCAGCTGGGCAGAGTACGAACGAACATTGTGTAATGTATTTAGGTATGTCTGTTGTAAGGATGATTAAGGAAAAAGGAAGCCCCAAACTGTGACTGACTGATTCTTCCATGTGATTAACTCTTTCTCCACGGACGATCGTCGCTGATCGTTTTGGTCATCGTCGCTGGTTCATCATACCGTAAAACTTGTATTAAGTCATCTTCTCCTTTTCTTCACAGCCACGTCTCTGATTACTTTTTGTGAGCTTGTAAAATTCTTATGAATTTTTGTAGACGGAGACGTCAACGACTACCTATATACCTAGGTATGCTAATGTCGCTTTTCTTTTGACAAAAAAAGATGCTGCTAGCTAGTGCTACTCATTATGATTATTATTGCATTCCGCCTCTGGGACAATCATTGGTTCTTTATTTAGAGGAAAAACACAGCAGTCCATCAACAATAACAGCAGCATCACCACAACATAACTCAATCTTCATCAAGACATAACAATAAAAGTGCTAGTGTAGCTAATTTTAGAACTTTTCATTTTTACTTCGAGAAGTTAATCAGAAAATTTCAGGCTACCAAGCTATCAGTCTATAGCAGTAGGCAGTAGCAGTTAACTTTAAAACAAAGCATAATGAAGATGAACATGTAAAAAATTGTTCAAATGATTTGTTGGACTCCCTTTTGGATTTTCCCCATTACGATCAAAATCTGTGTCATCATTCATCATGCAAAGTACACCTACAACGAAGAGCACCCACTACTATTCAAAAAACCTCCTGCCATTTTTAGCAAGAACTCACTCACAAACAGAAAAAAAATATCACATTATCGCAAAAAATTTGCATACGAATTCATCATGTCAAAATCGTTTTTGTTTAAAAAAACAACATAAAATTATCAACAGCACCCTTTTAATGCTTTCACGAAAATCATGTAAATGCACAAACGTAACGGAATCTCTTTACTCTTAATATGACTATCACGATATCTTAAAGGTCATTACAGTTTACAAATTTTGTGCTTGCTCAAATGGTTTTATTTCCTTTTAAAAACAGAAATCATATTATATATTTTGTTAAACCGTTTGAAATCCTCTTCTTCTTTTTCTTGTCCTGGTGAGTTAATAGTTTAACTTTATTGTTAGTTTATATGTGTGTTCTAAATACAAAGTATGTAAATGTTTCCCTTTTGGAAATATTATTGTTTTGCAATATATATGTATCAAATCTTAATAATAATGCATACACGACTAATCCTTAACTACCTTACTAATAAGTTTAAGATAAAAAAGGAAGAAAACGTGTGGCCATAAAAAATATTATGTGGGTAAACATATGCATGTGTTTCTCTAGTTTTACATTGTGCTGGGCATAAACACTGAAACCGAACCAGGTATGAAATCGAATTAACCTACAACACAACTCTACAAGCCGTTAATCATCCCTCTGTCCCGTAACAATAGCGTATGCATATATAATTACATCGTATTTTTCTGTACAATACTCCAAGCAATAAGCTTACTTTGTTTATGCTAACAATCAAATTCAAATGATGATCTTCATGAGCTTACGTACAATATACAGAGTAACAGCACCTCACAAGTTTAAAGGTATGTTTGAATCACCAACGACGTCGTCATCATCATAATCATTATCATATCTGTTTTGAATATTGTTTGGTTGGTGGTGGCGGTGGTTGGTAGAGTAATGTTTCATCTTAGTATTACGCATGCCATAAGTCACCCACACGGAAAAAGCTCAAGCCTTTTTCCATATATATATTATTATAATAATTCAACTCCCCCGGCCTCCGGTTAATATATACCAACAGCAACAAGCTATATACAAAGTGTACGTAAACAACTGCAACGGCAGCAACAGTATTGTAGAATAACCAGTAGAACATTTTTTTATAAATCTCGTCTTCGGAGTCTTCTTCTCTAGCACATAGTACTCTTTATAAAACAAGGAGGTATATATGATCAGAACGCCGAAAAAGAAGCTCCGTTGTCCATAAAGCAAGTACGTGGATAGTTTTATCATCGTGCTAACAGTCATATTGCATTTCTAAGCAAATCTTGTAAAGTTTATGGGGTTCTATAGGGAAAATAAGCGGTTTTTTATTGTTGCCGGAAGGTGGGAAACAAAGGATGACCGGTAATTCATAATTTGTTGGATGGATGGCTAGATAGTGTGGTGGATGGTGAGGTGAGGTGGTGGAGAGAGGACGCCAGCATTAATTAGCATTTATTTTTGGACTTTGCTTTTGTGCTTCTTTTCGTCTTTATTGTGCACGCATTATACCTCTATAAAACTGAAACTATATATTATACAATCTCGTCAATCGTGTTAAAAATTGATGTATTGCTTTGCTATAAAAAGTGGTGGAGGTAGAAAATGAGAGAGGAGACGATGATAAGAAGAAAAAAAAGAAAGAAGAAGCCCTTTCCCTTGCGGCGAAAGGAGAAGAGTGCAGCTTCATGTAAAATGGCAATAAGGCATGTATACAATATTGTAATAGAATATTATGCAATAAATTTTTACTGAAAAAAATATGTATTTCCCTTCGAAAAGCTCTCGAGTTTATTGACTTATGACAAAGCAGGATGATGATGATATAGGGAGACTAAATGCGATAAGCAAACCGTTTATATTTCTCTGCTAAATGACCGAGCTAGTAAACAAGATTTTTATATTTTTCTAATAATAAATTCCCGTCTGTCGACTAAAACTAAGCTAAAGGCGAAAAGAACAAAAAAGTGAGTATGGTAATGTGATGATAGTGGTGGTACCTGCTTGTGGTTCGCGTAATAATAAAATAAACCCCCAAAGAATTTGTTTAGCCTTATAACTTATTGTAAAATCGTTTTCTTGAGTGTATCGTCTAGTTAGCACGAGCCCTACCACAGCAGTTAACCGACAGCAATAAATATACTTATTGATGTGTCTTCAAAAAAGACTTCATTTATAATGCACATAATAAATACAAATAATATAAAAACATTTTAATATTTTCACAGACTCCGTCATTCTCATGATGATCATGATCATCACCATCATCGCAACCACATCATAATCAACTTGCTTATTGGCTAACAATTCTTTATTGCACTTTGAACGCGCTTTGTTTCTCTGCCTGTTGCTTTTGTCATTATCAACTAACCAGCAGCAGAAGTCATGTCGTGTGTGTTGTACTCTGTGCTTCTTTTCTTATCATCATCCGCATATTATTTTTAGTGTGTGTACACACCACTTTGTGAAATAATAATTGTCACTTTCGTTCGTTACCTCTTTTATTTTTTTCACTTGAATGGCTAAGGTGGCCGTTATTACCGGTACAAGATGACTGTGCGCCGTGCACAAACACACCTACTTTGTTGGCTATTATCATAATCATCATTCATCATCTTAATAATTGTACAATGCGTAAACAAACAATGATCGTTACTCAATACACTACATTTATGCGTGTAAATCCCAATAAGATTTTTTGTTAGATCATCATTTAATTGGATTGTTATCAACAAGTTGTGCATGATGCATCATTATTATGTTATGTCCATGTTTACAATTTACATTCCGCGGAAGTTACATAAAAAAAATATTATGCGTACACACAGGTGCCCCAAAGGTTCATTTATGCATGTACTGAAGTAGCTAAGCGTAATGGTCTGCAAATAAGATTTTTTTATTACACAATACGAGTTTTACTACTCTACCCTCATTTTTTCTCAAAAGGTGTGAAAAGTGACAAATGACGGGGGTGCTTTATGAAATGATCATGTATGTATTTTAGCACAGCCTATTGTACATGTTCTCAAAAGACCAAAAGACCAGAGTGTGAGATGCTGTCGCTGTCATCATCTATCTCGTTTCTTGTTTATGTATTTATTATAATCCTCTGTTTTGGCTATCACTTTTTTTTGATAAAAAGCGTGTCAAAGTGGACATTTGTCATCTTTCACTCGTTTTACAGATTACGGCTTCTGTTAAATTTTTCACACATTCCTTTCTGCACTACTCCTCCACTACCTGACAGCGACAACCTGCAAATTTTTGTACTACATGAGCAGCAGTAGCGCAAGAAATTTGCCACCGATGATGAGAGAGCGTAAAAATTTATTCATCATTTCTCCTTTAGCCCTTTTTACTACACTATAAAAAGATTTATGTCCAAACCATCACCAGTCATCATCACCATTCTTATTTTTTTCTTTTTTAAGAGATAAGCCGCATAATTTTTCAACCGATTGTTACCCATCGTCATTATAATCATCAACCCCATATGATAAGTATACTCCTTTTATATACATTTTTAAGAAGATGTAATAATGAAAGTGAACATAATGGTTTGTTTGCTCTGTAGATTTTTAAAAGATGATAAATAATAGTATTGCGTTATTATACGTAGAATTGTGGAATTAGCTTACTTTCAATCTTTATAAAACATATTTTTTACGATTTCTTAACTACCAAAGCCTTGTATCATCCCATCATCATCATCAACATAATTGTAGAAATACAAAATAAAAATAAATTTGTAATCCGTAAAGCATGAAAGCAAAATTTTCTGATTACAACTGTTCATGGGGTACTTTTCAATACAGCATAAATAACAAAAAAATATGTATGTGTTTTCTATAAGCGAATATTATACACACATATTTCTTGTTTTGCTTTCATTTGATGATGGAATCAGAAAAGATGAATGCTGGTGATTACAATTTTTAGCCTTAAAGGAGACCACCACAGGTGGTAATCTTTCTTTAGCAATAAACCATGTTACTACTAAGAAAAGTAATAGTAACCCTTGTAAATTGTTAGCTGATAACATATTTTTTCCTACTACATCAAGTCATGTTAACTAGTCTTCTTTATTTCTTCTCTTCTGCTGATAGCGGAAATGACACGCTTGTTTTAAAACTCACAAGGGTGTCAACGCAAAAATATCCGGAAATGTTTAACTGCCTGTGTGCATTGCTTGTATGCTTATCCCATAATCAGTATAAGATGACAACTGATTTTTGAGGATTGAAACAATCAAAGTTATGTTTCTGTTTCGAGCAAACAACCAATAAACTCATTCTCAAAAAATATACAAATAAAACACCCATCCTGTTAACACCACACTACCATATCAAAACACGCCTTTGCAATAATCCACTTGCATAATTTAATTTTACTGATAGCTTTGATCACTACAAGCAAAAAAACATTATTGCAAATTGGGGTTGGTGTCTCAACCTAACCACGTCATTTCCTTGCAATTTCTCCCCACGTCATTCACAAATATTTGCGGTTTTTAAAACAAGTCATTATCCCATCCTTTACGGAAAAATTGTGAATGCTTTTGTAGATAAATTCTCGTAAAATTAAATGACCGAAAACCCTAACCAAGCCGATTCTGATTACACCACACCGCAACAGCAGCGTAAAGAGACAGGTTTATTAACACGCCTCCCCCACAACTTAAGTACTCGCTAAAGCAAGAACTAAAATGTGATAATTTTTTTTTAAATACTAAAATAATGTTCAAAAGTAACCCATTGAGTAAATACATTATCATGACTTTTGATGATGTTGATGATCAAAGTATATTTTACGAGTTGGCTGATTTGATAATTTACTAAAAGCCAATATGGCACACTGTGCTTGTCTTGTTTCATTGTATTGCAATAACATACCGTCATAAAAACTACATACTTCACCAATGAGCCTCAGTGTATTCCCATTAGCTAGGTAATTTACAAGATTAAAGAAGACTTGTAGCGTCTTCCCTCTCGCCTTTGTTGTCGTCGTAAGTCAAAATCTTGCAATGATGCCTTGTGCACAATGTTTGTTACTTGTATTGTTTATGTTGTAGAAAAAACAATAAGCATTGTAGGTAAAGTAAACTTTGTCTACATACCTATATCATTTCACGACTTTTTGGCTTTCTCTCTTCCGTCAAAAGAGTTTGCGCAAAAAAGTTGTAGCTCTCTGGTCTTCTGTTGCGTTGTTTATGATAACCAGATATTAGATTTAGCAGCAAGCTACATGAGTTTATCATCAAAACCACATCTTCTAGTAATAGAAGATACGAACAGAGACTGGTACTATTTTAATGTTGTTTACTGCGGTAATATAACCCTAAAGGGTTTTAGCATCATGACTCTTCTTCTGGTCTGGTCTGACCATTCAACTTTTTTTTGACTTATGTGAGCAAACAAACCCACTTGCTATTTGAAGTCGAACGTAAGGTAAAGTACATTACTTTCAGCTGCGATTCAGTGATTTTCATCATATCTGACTAATACGATAAAAAATATATCTATCCCTGCCTGTCTTGGCGTCAATATGTTTTGGTATTCTTGCCTCAAATGTGATTTTGATTATTTAATGCTATCAAGTATGCATTTGAGGGGAAAATGTTTTCTTTACTGAGGAAAAAAGCCTACAGTCACAATTTTTTTTTGAAGAAAGTGAGGTATGTGGCATTGTACCAACCTTCTAATAATATAAATATATATTAGAGTAGACTTATTTATGCTTGCCACTCATCAACCTAAAATATTCTACGTGAATGCGTAAAGAAATGTTTTGGATTGCCAGCGGCAGGTAGAATTTAAGAAAATATGTTGTGGGCCTGTCTAATCTTTTGTTTGTGTAAACAAGGCATAAAATACAAGAGTCTGATCAAATCAAGAGATTTAAAGGTTCATAGTGCAGCATGCCTTAACCATAAAGCAAAAATTATCTTGAAGGAATTGCTGCAGTTTGTAAAACCAAAAAATGCAGTAGATAAAAAAGTTGTGATCGTGATTCTAATCAAAAGCTCCCTCTACTTACTTGATGCTTATCTAAAATTATCTGCTAACCTAATACGTATTGTTTTTTTTATGATATGAACATGATGATGACACAGAATCGTTACAAGATAACCTTCATGACAAATTAACCGTATGATATGTGTGAAGACGAGTGACCTGTTGTTTTACTCCTGATTCTTTATTTTTATAGTCACATAAGAGCCAAATTTTGGTGAAAGCATGCCGACTTGGCCAACTGTGTGGTAAGTGGAGAGGGTTATAATTTCGTGAAAAAAAGAAGCCAAAAATTGGTCAATTGCAATTGGTGGAATTGGCTATTGCGTGTCGTCTCTTGACTGTACTGCCGACATGTTGAAAAAAAAAGAAATTCAAAGAAAAAATGTACGTATGTATGGATCATCATGGCACACACACACGTTTCTCTCATTTTATGTTTGGCTTCTTCGTGAAATGACTGTCGTTTCGTGACTTATAAGACCTTTATTCATGTTCTCGCAGACACAAATTATCTCCTGCGTTAATCATCATGTACCTTGAAAAAACTTAAACTGCTTCCTTTGCAACGGATAGTTTCGCCAATAGCAAAACTGGAGCTTAGGTATGTATTCCTCTGCAAATAAGCAGCAAGCTAAGGTAAATGGTAAATAAGCGGTGTTCATGTTTGCGCATTTTTTTTACAAGCTTGTGTGTGAGTTATGTTGTGTGGAAATGTAGCATGCCATGCCACCAGCGAATTTGCAAAATATAAAGAGAAAAATAATAATTGCAACCCTAACCGTCAACACCACATCCTTCACAGAGCGAATAAAACATGTCTGCACTTTTTTTTAAAGCTTTTTGGGTAAAATATGGTGGATATGTATGTAAGTTTTATGCAGTTACGGTAAGTATTACAGCAGAAGTAATTCTCACGATTTTCTGTACAACAAAGTCTCAAAGGAAAAATTTGAATAAAATACGATTGTGACATGTAACATGCACCCATGTGAGTCTAAAAGCACTGCATTATTTTATCCCAAACAAAAAATGGAAACTTATTTTTCCAGAAGCTCAGAAATTACGCAAACTAATGACGGTCCAAAGCTTCTATTTCGTCCGTGACTAAAAACAACGCCAGTCAGCTAAGGAGGGAAGTCAAGATGCGTCACATTGCATCACATCCCACAGACACAAACATCTAGTTTCAGAAATGATAAATGGGCTTAAAAGAATGAAAATGAGAATGAATTCTACGTGTGGTAATAGTCAACGAAGGAAATAATCCTTTTTGTCTGTTTCGTTTTTGTCCATACATTTATTTCCATTCATCAAGATTTTTGAATTAGTAAAGAAGGTACACAAAAAACAACAAAGGACAACAATAGGAAGAAACGGATAAATAACAACAACAATACATATTAGATTTGGATAGGTGAATTACAATTATGGTCACTGAGGCAAGACCTGTAATCAAGCTACATTAAGAGTTGATTACACTGCAGAGAGTCTGGAGGAAAATGTATGTCTTGGAAGAGAAGCTGAGGGAGAAATTGAGTCACAGTCGAAGAGAGTCGCCTGGTGTAATGTTTTGAGTAGTAAATCACCTCTCTTACGAAAGTCAAGTCTACAAGCGTAACCAACAAAAGTTAACAGATATGCTTATAAGCCACTTTAAAGTAGAATAACATGTGTGTGTGTTGTGTTGTATGATGGAATGAGGATGATGCATAGACTTTCCCATAAGGTGTTGGTGCATTTTGTGACTTGCAATGATGATGATGACGGTGTTGGTGTGAGCACCAGATCTTATTTCACAGGAGACGACGACGACATCAGCATCAAACTAAAAGGCAAGCATGAAGAAAGTAAAAATGGGGTTGTGTGAGTAATTTAGCCAAATGACAGATTACAATGACAAGAGGGGGATCTCACTTGCGGGATGCGCACGACTGTTGTAGGAGTCCATGATGGTATACATTTTGGTAAAATGTTTTTTAAGAAAAACTTTTTCCCCTGGGATATTTCTTCTTATGTATGTTCTCTGAAGGTAATCATAATGTAATTTCATATTTAACGTCCACGGTTTTTCATGTGAATCGGATATTCTTTTTTTATACTTCTGGAGACATATTAAAAGAGACACGACTACCACATCTAATTCATAACATGATATGACGTTGCCGTGAAGAGAATATGAGTGGTCTTCTTTTCCTCTTTTTCGTGTCATGTATGTAGAATATTATACGAAGTGTTTGAAGTTGGACATATGTTATCTTAAGTAATGACAATACGACAAAAATGTGTAAGTGGAAGGATCATTATCATCGTCATCATCATGATCATCATGATCACCAACACCATTTTTCGTCGTGTAGTCAGTGAGAGTGATGATGAGAGCCTTCTCATATTTTTGTCATATTACCCTTTCTTCGTCTTCTTGCTAATGATCATGAAAATTATAGGCTACCATCTGTGTGTTTACAAATTTGGAGTAGTCATGTAATACCAGCATTTTGTATGATGTAAGAAGCAAAGTCATGAAAACTTTGTTGCTACCGACATACAGACTCATCTCCAAAAGTATTTTTATGATGAACACCATTCATCAACAAACTATAAAAATATTGAAATTAGGGAGTAGGATGACCTTAAAGTGCAGTGTTTTGGGGATCAAGTCAAGTATGTAGTAAGTGACCCTGAGCACGAGATCGAGAGAGAGCCACCATCCTGATAATCATTTTCACTGTTTACTTTTCTCTGTAAAAGAAGCTATATTACTGCGCATTGGGAATTCCTACTTATCATAAATTAAATATTTTGTAATAATTCTCGATTCTCAAAAATCCATAAAAAAAATTCTCACAAGTCATTAAATGCGCCTGTTTGGATGGTTTCTTTTTCTAAAATGTAGGTATTGTTAATATGACTCATTTACATAGTCAGATGCAGAAGCACCACCAAGACCAGCAACGAAAACCCAAGTAGCCAAAAAACAGTAACAGCAGTTAACAGGCTTCCTTTTTATACTTGTAAATTTTTAATTTGTTTATTTTTCACGTTTAAAAATTCCTGGTTTTTCTTTGATGTAGGTAACTTGAACCTAAGCATCACGAAGCAGTAGCATCAACACAGTTCACAGGCCATGATAACTGTCATTTTTACGTATGTAAATGCCTTATTCAACATTTAATCATTAGCATATTCGTTTCTCAAATATACTTAGTGCACGACACTTTCATACAAAAAAATCCTAAAACCAGTAAAAAAAATATACAAGGAAGCTTCTTCACTAAAGTCAAAAGCCCAAGGTTTTATTCTTCTTTTTCTCACAAATGGGCAAACTCATAATAACCTGTCAACGACAACATCAACTCATGCAGAAGAACTGCAAACGGCAGCTCAATAAGTGTATTTTGTGATGATGACCCTCATCATCACTGCTGCTGCTTCATCTACAAAACTGCCTTATTAGTAGCCACCAGCACAATTATAACACGGTATGTCAGAGAACTAAAAAGAAACATATTTTTAAGTGTAGACGTATTTTTTTTTACGTGCATACATAAAAATGTGACAGGTGAGGAAAAGGAAACAAAGATCATAATTGTAATTACAGGGTTTGCAACAAATTATTGTACACACCACTGTACCGTACGTATTGGATGATGTTACCAATCATAAAAATTATGTAAGAAAGAAAAATAATAATTGTAAACTTTCCAGCTTGTTTGTGCAGTGGCGTTAGTGTGATGATCTTGACGATCATGATGATGATTGCTA
>JAQFZH010003460.1:0-13812 GCA_034695485.1 Entomobrya nivalis | reverse complement strand
TGTGAACCAAATTTTAGGTTTCGTAGAAACATTAAAAGTTCAACGCCATTTAGTAGCAAATTTGGTTTATTGTGTTTGTGAAATTGATATAGGTACATTCCCTTGCTGAAAGTGTATTAGTTTAATCAGTATAATAGTATCGATCGAGAATATATATTATAGCTATCGAAAATTGAGTAGATTATAGTTAGTAGCTTGTTATCATAAATTATAATAAAATATTCATCCCTTCGACAGAAACAATCTCAAATTAGTGCTTTACTGCACAGTACATCGATCGAATTAAGAAAAAATGTAGCCTTTTGTTTTTGGAGTTTGCAAAATAAATCGATCTGGAAAGTAAGGTTTGATATAGCGAGGTTTCACAGTATTTACCTGAGTTTGCTTAGAGGCAAAGATAAAAAGTTGGATCGATTTGATGGAAAAAGGGGAAAACCTTTTGTGTGTGAATATACTTAACTAATAAACTATATAGATATTTTTGGGCGTTTGTCCAAGTTTAATAGGCTTTCAATAAAATAAACAGGCAGTGACAAAAAACAAATAATAAATGAGTTGTATGACATTATAGCTAATAACAAAAGCTAGAAAGAAAACAAAGCGCTTCTTTTTTGTTATTCATTCATTTTTTTAGGATTACGTATTTGAGGACTAAACAAATATGTGACGCAGTGCTATGTATATATTTTTTGTATATCAAATGGATTTGTATATTAATTAATAGGATTTGGCTTGTTTGTCTCGCTGTCACTCTATCATGATTTCGCAAGGAGTGTACTTATAAGTTGTTTGTATCATCCTCCCACCTATATTTCGCCTTGAACTCTTATTATTAACCTTTGAGCTTACAAATTTTGCGAAATACATGGACATACACATGTCAAACTTATAGCACTAAACGAAATTGTCAAAAATCCGCTTATTCGATAATATTTTCCATCGAATAGCTCCCTTAAATGTAAATTCAAACATTTCAGCCATTTTAAATGTAAAGCTTGACTCAAGAATCTAATTTAATTCAACGAAATCATCAAATAATTTATTGGGATGAAGGATTATTTCAAATTGCCAATTAAGTACGAACAAGCTACTTTTCAAGATTAAATTTAGCTAATGGGCAATCTTACAATAAACATTTAACATGCTACAAATTGTACAGAATTAAATTACTTGAACGTTAGTATTAATAAAATGGTAGAATCACAGATTTAGTGCACTTTCAGGTTGGTGGCTCTTACGTTCCTACAATGCAGGTTAATCAGAAAAATTAAAATATATGCCAAAATATCGTTTAAAAATGTTTGCAAATCATCTAGCCAGAAACGTTTCCGTTGTCTCTCTAAGATGTATTCACTCACCCAAACAGAATGAAAAAATAGACAAAGTTCCAATTTTACTGTTGTGAATTTCAATACTTTCAATCATGCAACCAACCACTGCTCCTTAAACACTATTTTGTTTTATTTTTTATAAGGGTCTCGTCTGCACTTTTTCGCTACTCTGCAAAAAATGCACTTAACTTCCATACCCACCACATGTTCATTTTATAAGGTCGACGAAACAAGCAAAAAAAAACACTACAATGTTGCAATAGTAATAACTTTTACACTTCTCCACAATACAACACTACATTACATAACCCGACATGCAGTAAACCCATGTCATCAACATCATTTTCATCATGAAAAGCCTCAATTTTTGGAACGCAACCATACTCCATAATTTTCTAAACGTTCATTCTTCTTCGTCTTCTTCTAACGATCCAATTTTCACCAATATCCAAGAACCAGCCAAAAAAATGGTTGGCTAGAAGAAGAATGGAATATAATGGAAATCTCACGCTGTGAGATGAACTATAAAAAGAAAGGAGTGAAATTCTCTTTTAAAAATTTTATGTGTTAGAAATATAAGAACATTACATACATATAGGTATGCAATGTACATAATGCACACTTAAAATATAGATGGATCATGTGAATGGTGAAAATATGAAGCCACTATAATAATACAACTTTTAACCGTTTCTCTCTCTTTTGTTATTATGTAGAAACTACTACTTGCCACCACCGCCACCGGCTGAAAATTTATGAAAAGGAAATGTATATAGGTATTTTTCTAACCATTTTATTGTCAGTCAAGTGATGTGAGTATAGTGTAGAGAGTCAAGCTCCTAAATAAAAAGGTATCAACCATCACCAAAGTCAGTGGGTGGTATTGCGTCTTGCCTATTCTGATCCCCTGCTGTTTTAAATTAGGTCAAGTAGTCGTTCGTACGTCCTTCTCTCCTCTCAGTACTTTCCAAAAATTAAAGCTTTTTCAATCTAATTCTTCTGGAACTATTGTGAATATAAAATTACAGTGGTATGTGAAAGTAAAACGCGTGGTTTTGTAATGGTTATATTATCTAAACTTTGTTTAAGGTGAAAGCAGTTAAGGCGCTTTAGATTCCATTAAAAATACACTCATTATATAACCACTCTACGCTTAATAGCCAGTTTTCAGATTGGATGGTCTCTTGTCACGTTACCATTTTCTCTACCGTGCTATTGTTAATTTTTACAAGGACAAGATGAAATATTATGCAATGCAATAAAATATGAAGATAAAGATAATAAATGTGTTACTGCTTATTATTACACAGAAAATTTTGAGTGGGCAGCTTTTCTTCTCAGATCTTTTCTCAAATGTATCTACAGTTCTAAGGATTGCTTATCATAATGGCGAGAACTACTACGCACGATACGATGACGATGGTAATTGCTGTAATGATGGTTAGTATAGTTTAGTCTCTTCAAAGAAGTCAGCAAAAGGCTTCAACATCTTTTGGCTTCTCCTCCATCTCAAAATAAGCAGCAAACACTCTTTTCTTCAAATCATCCATCCATCCATCTCATCATCATCTTTTAGTCGCCCTCTCCGTAATTGCCATGAATCTTTGGTGGTGGTATATGTGCCCATAATGGACCTAATGTCCTTTCCTTTCACTGTGATGATGAGAGTCCTTTGATTTTCAAGATAGATAGAGAAAGAATACTGGTTATGTCCTTATTTTCTCCATTCACCATCATACCAGCAACAGCAACAAAATGCACTTTGCCACTCATCTCATCTCCTTTCCTTCTAAAAAAGTGACATGAGTGCACACACATAGTACACATGAAGCATCATCTCATCTCCTTTTCTTCAAGAAGAAGAAAGACTAAAGCAATATATATGACCATATAGTGGTATCACTAGTGAGTATCATGTCATGTGAATGTCCCGAGAGTGTCGTCTACTAAAGTCAAATTAGTTGGGCACTTTGCCTGCTCTGCTCTGATGTTAGTCTAGTGGAGTCTCTCTGAGTAGAAGAGTAAGCACAAAAAGGTTGAAGAGGAAGGAAATAAGAGAGAAATACACTAAAGATTCAACATTTGATAACATGAAGAAATAAAAATAAAACAAAAGTTAAGTTATTTGAATGGTGAGTTGAGTATCGAAGGTTATTATGCAGAGGTTTCCACTGTAAAAGGAAGAATGCCATCATTACCAGAGAGAGAGCACCAGAGAGTGAGTGCCTGGTTTGGTTGGTTGGCTTTGTTGAAGACGAAGCCAGAAAAGTTTTTTGGAGAGAGAGAAAGGAGAAACGCAAACTTGTTGGAATAAAGGCCGGGTTCGGCAAAAGAGGAAATCCCAGAGATGTAAATTTACAATGTAGTAGACAAAATAGGAAAAGTCATCTTGATGGCAAGACAATAAAGAGCTTCGGGTGAAATATCTATACATTCGCATTCACCATACCACTAACACTATACAACCACCCATCATCCACTTTACTTTCAGATTGTTCTCTCTCTTTTTAGAAAACAAAGCCAAAGTATAATAACAGCATGTGTATAAGGAATATGAAATACACACAAAATATAATCAACAATCTTAGTAATGCTCATCTCACTGGCAAATTGTAAAGACGGAGATAAAGCAAATTATTCAAATAATAATATTAGTCTGGAGACATTGCCACTATTTTCAACTGCTTCTCTGATTCAACTTGACTTTTTTTTCTTGCTCCATTTGGTATGCACTACACAAACTGCGTTTATTGTTTGCTCTAAATCTTATATAATTTGGTATACTGCGAAATTATAATCATGCGTATATAATTTTTTTTATATATGGTTGCTTCAAAGAGTCAAGTCAAGCCAACAATTTTTTTTAAGAGCAACTTTAATTTTTTTGGCAAAAAAAATATTGAGAATGAATGCGGCTGTTATGCTGCCAGTAAAAAATATGTAGTACAAATGCGTTGGGCTATTATTACTGTTTTGTATTCTATCAAAAAAATATATTATATTTTGGGATGTTGCCTTCTTTTTGTATTTTTCAAGAAGAAAAAAATCATCTTGATTCTTGATCTATTGCTTAACAGGCAAAAAGTCAACAGCAAAGTAATAAAAAGTGAAAGAGAGAATCCATTTTTTCTTATGACTTTTTCCCGCTTGTTATTTTAAGAGTCAGTTGAGTCAAGTCAAAAAAAAACTCAGGACATCGGGACCATCAAAAAAAGCTTTCGCTGTTGTTATTATAGTGCCAAGTGAATTGTTACTGTTTGCTGCAACGACGGCGCGGCGGCGGTGAAAGTGAAAAGGGAAATAACAAAGTGTACATTTTTGAATGCCGCTTTTTGTGGTGCGTTTTTTCCAAAGTAAAAAGATGAGCTTGCTTGTATACATGTCAAGATATATTTATTTTTTCCAAGTATTAAATGCGTACATACACGAAAAATATACAAAGAACAACAACAGCAGTTTTTTTATGCAACGGAAAAAAAACGTAGCTGAAAGCAATATAGCCACAGTGACTTTATATGTTTTTTTTTACTCTTTTGGGTAAAAAGTCAGGTCTTCTAACTGACTGACTACATCTTCTTACTCTTATAGATAGGTACATGGTACATAAGAACATAAGTTTTGCATTTTCATAAAAGTCGTCGTCTCGTCAGCCGAGTCAAAAGTTGAGGGAGGCGATATGTAATACGTACGTATAAGCTTTCCCTTTTCTTTTTTACTTACACATCACATGCAAATATGCAGAGAATACATAACTGTAAGAGTGACGTATGTATGGCGTTTGTAAAAAAAGAAGGAAGAAAGATTGAAGATGTTTTCGTTTAAAACCATTCTTCATTTCATTTTCTTTCTACAAAGTATAAAAAAAGAACAGATGCTGTACATATCTAGATAAAATGAAATTTTGAGACTGAGAAAAAATAGTAGTAAAAGTAATATCATGTTCTTTCTTTAAAAAATAATATTTGTATGAAGAGATATACATACAGTAATATCACCAGAATAAAAAAGTAAACAAACAAAAATTGTAAGCAACCGACAGCGGAAAAAAAAAGACTGCGTTCTTTTTTGTCATTTGGCTTTCACTTTAGTAACTTTCTTTCATATCAAATGACATAAGAAAGACAAATACATAAACTTTGTTTGTATCACGCAGCAGAAGCATCATCAGATCACCACATCACATGAGCGGCGCATGTAGCAATTATTTTTTACCAAAGTGATATACAAAGCTATTCAAATATAATTGCATAGACCACTTTGTATGTTTTAAATCTTAATGAATTCCAATTTAGTGTTTGATTTACTTGTAGAAGAACTAATTGATAAAAATTGGGGCTAAGTAATAGTTTTTACTTAAATTGTAAGTTACTAGTCACTAGCCTCTTGTAATTGACGCCAGAAATATATTTATTTGGGTATGTTGGAATCAATGCACTATAGATAAGAATGAATCATTATTCCACTCAGGGCATAACACCGTAAAAGAATTACAACACCTCAATTTTTAAACTAAAAATCTTATTTAAATGTACTTTTACACATCATATTGTAATACCACAACCATATAAAAAGAAGGATTTGAGACCGAAGTACTTTTGAGTCGTTTCATTTTTCATCTCTTATTTCGAAATGCCATAATAAAACGAAATCAAGCAGAGAATATACAGCATCAACATGATTAATGATTATCATTCTCCTCTACTTGAAGAGCACTTGAGTTTGATGAGTTGACTTTTCAGCAATCGCTGTAAAGCAAGCAATGATCTTGAAATGCGAAGTCGATGATGTAGAAGGAACACAAGCAAGTGATTTTGCCTTGGCTTAAATACAAATAAAATGTCAACAAATGTATTATTTTGACGCGATAAAATAAGACGCATTTACTCCTATTTACTTTTATAAAATTATAACTATTTAACCAAGATTTATAAAAACGTTTGAAATTACAAACATATATTTTTTATATATTTCCAGGTAAAAAAAACTATCCTGCATCTCCGAATGAACGTCATAAAAGCCTCAACCAAAACCTTCTCAACAACCGACAACATTTTTTATCGATTTTTAAACCTGCTGACTCCAACTACTCCCACTCTGCAAAAATCTAATAAACTTTTTGCTTCTTTTCCCCTCGTTTCCTCCTGGACAACTCTTTCATCTTCACTTGTTATTTTTATAGCAAGTTTGACCTTATACCTTTCCATCTACCATTATCAACATCATCATCAACAACATTTTCCCCACCACCATTTAATTCGATTTAAGCCATGCCCCGATGCTATTTGGTGAAAAAAGTCAAATATTTCGGGATACGCGACTGGGGACAACTTGGAGATGCACCGCCACCAGCCAGTCCATCCGAAGCCTCTGTAGCTCCCAACTCTCCAAGTCCGTCGTACACTCAATTAGGACAAAGCAGTGGTGGAGGACTCAGTGAACCAGCACATTCAGTCAACAGTGCCACTGCAAATAGTAGTAAGTTGATACACTATTATTTCTATACCTTTAAAAAAGGTGTCCTTCAAATATAACCCATACCAAAAATATATATTCCCACATAATCTACAAATACCACATATATTTCCCATATACCACGTAATATGTGAACGTTCCCTTAAACAAAACGCTCCACTACTTGACTTGATTTAGTTTGCTTCGGTTAAATTAAATGAAAAAAATCTCTGAAATCTTAAGTCTTTTGATCTTTGATCTATAACAACCTATGTGTGTACTGAGTACTCTGATGGGTAATTTGAGATATTTCAACTTGTCTTTTTTTCCGAATTTTATTCTACGGCTGGGTAAAGTAAGCATGTAATTTATATACAGCGACATTTTTTTCCAAGGCAAATACTAGATCTCTCAACATAGCTATTATTACAATACTTGATTCTCAATAAAAAAAACTACTCGAGTATGTATTTTGTTTTGAGAGTTTGCGATGCGAGCTTGTAGAAAAAAATGACTTGTGTGCGTGTGTACCAGTCGTAAGTACATCCACATCCAAAGAACAACAATTCATTTCTTTCATTCTTTTTTTCGTTCCGTTCTACCTTCCTTCTTTCACTATCGGATTTTTTTCGTTCATTGATAATGGCATGGTCGTTATCCTGATTCCTTTGGAGATTTTCGTGAATGAGGAGCACATCACATGAAGAGAAAAAAATTTATTGGAACCCCTGCCGCTATCCAAAATGGAGGATTTGATTGTAAAAGACTTTCACGTGTACATAGTGTACATATATTCTCCGTATATTTTTTACTGAGCTGAATCCTTCTAAAAACAGTGTACCTGTTTGTGTGAAAGTCTTTCTATTCTTTGGTCGGGAGTTGGTCACGAATAAGGAAATAAATGGATGGATTTTGTTTGCAGGATTTAGAGAAAGGATTGCTTGCAGTTTGAGCAATGATAATAATAATATTGAGATTTTCTTCTTGTTTTTTCGCATCCTAACTGACTGTGTAGGCTCAATAGGGTTTCTGTTGGGATGTACAAAAGTACAATGTACGCAGCAGTGGGTAGCCTCACGAGTGGTTAAGCCAAGAAACCTGGTTATCACTGGTAATATGTTTCCTGTCATTGGTTAAAAAAATATATATGTGAAGCAGTGCAATCGTTCAGTCAGGTTTTGCAGGGTAATGACTGTAATAACAATGAATTATATTTTGAAAAGGAGTTATGGAAAAATACACTGAAAATGGTATAAATTGAAAGCGGTTTTTTGGAATTGTCGTTTTTGAAAAAGTGCAAGCAAATGATGAACTGACTAAATAATAATTTTAACCTGAGGTGATTTCTTGGTTTATTCCTTTTTTAAATTTACATGTGGGTTGGACGACATTAAGTGTTTTTATTCTATTATTAACACTATACACCTTACTAGATTCCTACATTGGCCGTGTGTTACTCTAGATTCAAGTATAGAAACAAGTAGAAATTTAACTTACATATTTGATAAGTATTTCAAGTTTCTATAATCGTGTAGTTATATCTATTTGATGATGAATTATGAAGCACGCGCCTACTTAAGTACAATGACAATGTGTGTTTAGTGGAATTGCTAATAAGAATCAAAAGTTAATGCACTTAAAGAAGTTTACTTTTATGTTACTTCTAAATTTCCTTTTTTGATCATTGAGTGATCAGTAGTAAAGTTCTTTCTACCTCCACCTACACATTTCCCTTATTGTTGTTTCTCATTGAGCGAAACAACATTGTATTGTAACCGTTTGATTATTCTGTTTTTCGATTTTATATTACAGACTATCGTCTTCTTTTTCAAGCCTTCTAGACTATGAACTAACAGTGTACAGATTTATTTAGTCGATCGAAAGAGTGAACGTTTTGAAAGATTTTTCAATGCTCATCTTATTTTAAAGAGGAAAAATAATATGTCATACAGAAGTTATATTTCCAAATGAACCCGAAAATAAATTCTATTTAATGCAATTTCCTTTGAAAATGCACCCGTACATTTGCCCGAATACAAGACGTCATTGTGAATATGTACAGTAAAATTTGATTGTAAAAACCGAAACTGTCGAAAATATAAAATTTAGAGCAATTTTAGCCCTACTTTAAATGTTATAGCAAAATTTTAGGATTCGGATACCTTGCAGATGCAAAGGTTCGTTCATCGATATAGATTATCTATCATCAGTAAGTAAAAGTTGAAATAGTATTATACATGTTTAATTGTTAACTTCTTAAAATATGCTAATGCTAATATGTGTAGGTCCAATTGTATGATATGTTAACTCTCAAATTATGTCTTCGACTGATTGCAAAAGCAATGTAACCAAAAGTGTGTGTGTGTACATATTTTATATTTGTTAACGATGTGCCATTAGTTATGCCCAAATACTTGCCATTTTACTACCCACCTTGCTCGCCTTCTTCTTTCATCATCCTGAGTTGTGCTGTCCTTGCATTTTGTCATCGAAACAGAAGCTGCTGAATAATATAATATGATCACTGCTGGCAATAAGCAAGCATTTCTATTCTACCTGACATAATTTATTTAGATATTATAATATCATTAGAGAAGCGAGGCAGAAGAAAATACAACAGAGTGAAACGAAACGACTGAATTGAATCACATACTTTGCCAGCCAACTGGGTTGTTGGTTTAGCTCAAAATGTGTGTGGGATGATTTACGGTACGCACACGTGAGTATATTGGCAAATGGAAGGTATCAAAAGGATAAATGATGTTAGGAGCTGAGGGATTCGTTGCATTAGAGTTTTATCGTTATCGTCAACTTCGAAAACTTTAAACGGTTAAGCTAATGCAAGATATCATTAAAATATGTAATTATCCCACGCTTGTTATTTTAATCCCTTGGATTTGGCTTAACCGCATTCTTCATAAATTTTATTTATTAGTTGAATGTTAACGTTAACTATGAAGATTTACCAATCTGTTACGGAATAGATTTTTATGTAATACAATAATAATACAACGTGTCATCAAAATAATACAATTCATGTTCATTAAAAAAATCTCACTTTAAGTTTGATCTAAACTAACCGATTCATGTTTGATGGAAAAACGCCTAAAGGCTCCCTCAATTGTGTACACGTCAGGTACACACTGATTGTTTGCAAATTGTACAAAATTTGTTTCTATGCCTTTAAGTATTTCATCCTCTTTTTATTGCACAACATTACATTGTGCTAGTGTTAATGCTAACAATGTTGATGTGAATGATGTTGTACCCTTGAGCATCCTTGAAACTCAATTTGCTACATAACCTTTACATATCACCACATCAAAACGCATCGCAATATTATATTTCTATACACATAGCAACGAGCAACACATCTCTCTACCTTTTTATTTGGATTTATAACACACAGATTTCACTTTTATACAAACATTGATGAAATCTCCAGCCAACCTTGTTTGTGTGACCATAATGTGCTCCAAGCTTTCTGCCTTTTTTAGTCGGTCTGAAGCACAAAACCAACAAAACAGCGAGAAAAATTTGTGGCATTGGCTAGTGTGGCATGGCATAAGTAGGAAAAATAGTAGTAGGAAAGTCGCTTGCTTTTCAGAGAAAAAGAAAAAAGAGCGACAGCTCTAGCTCTACTCTTTTTTTGGCTGATGGAGGATTAAAGATCGAGTGTAAATGAAAAATGGACTGACGCAAAGCTAATATTGACAAACGGGAGACTTTTTTCCACAGGAGAGGACGACAACACACGGCAAAACAAACGCAACGACCAAACATGTTGCCTAGTAGCAGAAAAAAAGAGAAGGATGGTGCAAATAAAAAAAGACTAACATATTTAATGGATATAAGCATTACTTCAAGTGTTACCCTTTTAGTCCGTTTAGAACAGTTAGAGATGGTGAATGACATAACAAATACGTAAAGTCTAAGTGGTAGTCTGGCTCTCTGGCCTGGCGTGAAATAAAAAGGGAATCGCTACATAACAAAACTGTAACATCATCACATGGCTACATTGTAAAGAGCATATTTAGCAGTCTACAAAATATTATTGTAAGTACGACTGTGTGTCACACAAACAAAAAAAACGTCGTTTCCTCTTAAAAACCTGTGTGCCCTTCATCATCATCATAATATCCAGTCATGCTGAATACGACATAATGTTCTTTACCTCTCTCAACTGCTGGCATGATGATATGGCAACTGCTGTGCTTTTTATATCTATTCTACTTTTTTCCATTGAGAAAAAAAACTTTTTATAAGGTAAAATGTGTGTACTTAAGTCACGATCATAATTCATCTCGCTCTCAACTCAAGCGCTACTTTACTTTTTTTTATATGGCCTTCCTAAATCACTTCATTTTTGTGTTAAATGACGAATGATTAAATGCTCAACTTTTCCTCCTTCTTCGAACAAACGACTCTACTTGGAGAAAAAAAGCTCCAACAGTTTAGAAGAGAAAGTGACTTGATTACTTCGAAAAAAAACCTGGGTACGTAACGCACATGGAGATGGAGAGAAGGATGTTAGAAAATGCGAAGAAAACGACTGCGACGATGATGACGTCTGGAGTCGTGGTGAGGCACTCAAGACTTGAAGACTTTCATGTGTACTTTTTTACTAGATGAATTATTATGATGCATTAAGCAAAAAATAAAATGCAGTCTAAAGTATACGTAAAGTATAAGCAGGTGTGTGTGCACAGGAATTTCTTGGAGAAAAGGTGATTATTATTGAGCTTTCACTGTACCTGTTCCATAATGACCAGAAAGTATACATTACATGATACATTGCTTACATTTCCGTTCCATTTCAGAATTTTCTTTATATATTTTTTCATAAAAAAAAAGCTTCTTTAAAGATATAAATATACTTTACATTATAAAGTATACTAAATCCTAACTAATATATATATATACCATGTGCGTTTTTTTATCAAAGCAAAAAAAAAATTGTTTTCACATTCTATTTTTTTTCTTGCTGTATTTTCCCCTAAAAGCTCTACGTATTTAAGAAGTTGAGTTATGAGTTGAATATCCGTTTTTATCCCATCTTCCAGCACAACAGAGAAAAAAGATGGCCTGCTCTGAACTTGAGTTTGCTTTTCCCATTTTACTAGTTTGTATTCCCAAAGTGTGTGTATATTTGTAATTGTAATAGTGTCACATTAGTCAAGTCTCAAGTCACTTTGTTGAAGAAGGCCAGGCCAAGACCAGGTCGTTTCCCATGTACAAAATACCTATACACACTTTTGTTATAAAAACTTGTATATTACAAGTTTAACTTAAAGCTATATATGTTTTATGGCTTACTTCCTGTGAAAAAAATATATCGTCTAGTCCATTCCTTCTTCTCTCTTCTCGTTTTTATGAATTTAAGTACTCTCACGTCTTTTGTCGTCGTTGTCTTCTTCTTCGTCTTCTTGATATCCAGAGATAATATAATACTTTATTATAAGCTACACAGCTAGAGGATCTCAGGTTGAAATGTTGAAATATTATACCTATCTATCTCTTAAAACCTACCTTCTATACTCCACTTCCTTTTTTGTTTGCCAGGGAGAGAGAGAGAGAGAAAGTGAAAAGGGAAATGTGTCGCTTCCCAAAGACATTCCTTCGGTCCCTATTCCACTAAGTCTTGTCATTGTGCTCTTTTTTTAGGATGTTTGCATGCATGTCTTTTTGAAAGGGAGATTTTACCTTTTTCTCCGAACAAACGAACAAGATGAATACACAAGACAGACAGATATGCACACATGGAGAGAGTGAGTGTGTAAGTAGAGCATGGTGAAAGCTGTAAATACACACACACGTACAATCTTTTAGCAAACAAATAAGTAAAAGCTCTGTGTTTCTATAAGTTATGTTATAAGTATTCATTGATTTGAAAGAAAGGAGAGAGAGAGGAAAGCAGATGTGCACAAGGTAGAAATTTCCTGTTCATCCTTTTTGCCAGTGTGCTTGGCTCAGTGTTCACACATTCATTATCATGTCAGCTTAATGCAAAGTCAACGGAGGAGGGCAGCAGTATAAAGTAGTGGCACCTGCTACAAAAGTATAAAAATTTTGAAAAAGGGAAATGGAGAAGCAGCAGAATGCAAAGCAAGCGTGTAAGCAGAAAATTTTGTGCGCTTCTTTAAGCACGTTGGAGGATGAATGGGGTCATTCATGTATTTAAAATTAGAAATTGGTGCGGATCTAAGTGAATATCTCAATTTTGGAGGTATTTTTCTCAACTACTTGATTTATGAATGGTCCCTTGTGTGGGTGAGTCGTCTTTTCTGTGCACAGTTGGTGCAGGGAGACTGCCGTTGCCGCCGCTGTTTAGAAAGTTTGTTTGAGGGAAAGGAAGCAGAAGAATGTTTGGCTGGCAACTAACTCTCGGCAGCTCAAGCTCAAGTCATTCTCACAATTCATCTTGCTGTTTTTGCTGGTGGATGGAAGAAAGAGCGTCATCAGTTGTTGGAACGGAGAGGAAATTTTGTAAAATGACTTTTTAGACATTTAGACCATTTGGGCTAATAAATATTACCATTACCCATCCGTCCATATATGATAGCAGTCAAGTTAAGTCAAGTCAAGTCACAAAAGCACACACAAGTGTTCCAAACTCTCTCTGATGTAAAGCTGTAGGAGACAAGCTTTTACTTAACCTGTGCCACTTGGTATTCCAAGCAGGGAAAGTGTTTTAGGGAAAAAAAGTTTTTCGATTGGAATTTTAGGCGTAACTTGAACTCTTCACTTTAAGTCACATGTTTTCAATCACTTTCAAACTGTCACAGACAGTTGGCCAATTTTTATCGGACGAGGAGAATGTGTCAAGTGGGAAGGCGACCGTAATAAGTTAAAAGGAAAGCAAAATGAAGCTCTGGAACAATGACAACTGCTTACTCGAGTTTGAAATAATAATCTACCTTGCAAATGAGATGGAATCCGGATATTTCCTGTTGATTGATTGATTGATTGATTGATTGCAAATTTATTGACTTTCTTCAGAAACATGTTACAGAACATATTGTTTACATGA